>RCUC01016791.1:0-42245 GCA_003697995.1 Taxidea taxus jeffersonii
AAAAAAAAAAAAGAAGAAGAAGAGGTCATTGCAGTATTCCAGATGAGAAATGATGGTGGCTTGGATAGCTTAGAAATGATGGACATGATGAGAAACAGTTCTGCATATATATTTGATCCTAGAATAATGCCGGGGTTAGGGACAGTGACCCTGACAGTAAAAAGAAAATACACATATCCACATTTTGACTCCCTCGAGACTTAACTATTGTTAAGTCTGTTGGCCAGAAGCCTTATGGATAACACTGTCAATTCATACTTTTGTATGTTACATGTATAATGGCTCTCCAGCCAGGCTCTGACACTGAGGTCAACCCCATAAATACCACTGGGTTTGGAGATACTACTGCCTCTCAAGTCACATGCCCATGGGCTGGCCATGTCAAAGCCCACTGACTTATAGCTGAGGACTCAGTACCATGGCCTGCCAGGCCACCTTTAAGGGGGTGTTTTCCTGGGTCTCTATTCCTAGCAGTCCTACCACTGTGGTGGACATAACGAGAAACAGCCTCACCAGTAGGATCCCTCATCTCTATCCCGGGCTTGTTAGACCAAAAATATCTGGGCCATTGACCATATTTTCCTTCATGGTTGGATCTGGTTCTTTGGGACCTAAGAAGCAACTGCTCAGCCTCAGGGAATAGCTCCCTTGAAATTGGTCAATGTCCATCTTCCTCTCAGGGTGGACCATTTGTGGGCTTTGTTTAGGTAGGAAATGAGGACCTAGACCTGACCTTTGTGATCCTGGAGCCAGCTGGGTGACCACAGAAACAGCATTCCATCCCCATTTCCTGCCCTGCAATTTACCCCAAAGGTGGGTGGTTTAAGGCTGTGGTTCAATCCCTGTGGTCACAGTCCTCGAAGGACAGTTGATAAAAGTGCTTATGTCCCATTTTCCTCCAGACTTGGATGTGGCAGGATGCCTTCTGCCTAAGTTTGTTCCCTCCCCTCTCCCTATTTTCTACCTAGAACCCATGTGTCTTCTCTAGAACTTATCATAAAAACTTGTACCTGTTCCCCACATAATTCTCATGTGCCTATGCTCTGTAAACCAAGTGTGGAAAAGAACTGATTTGGATAATGGGTGACGTGGGGGCTGGAGCTGTTTCAAATTTCCTATGGACCAGCTAATGGGTTAGAGAGAGCATCAAAGCTTGATGGCCAGAAGGACTGACAACTTCATATGACAATGTGTTTGGGGTTTAAGGATACAGCCCAGGATAACAGAGGTCCAAGGGGAGGTATACACAGGGAGATTCATCCTTGCCTATTGGAACTGTTGCTGCTCAAACACCTCTCTGACTGGCGCAGGCTGGACATCTCTACTGCACTCCATGCATTTCATCTTGTCTAACATAGTTATTTCTGTTTTAACTTTTTGTTTTATCATCTGAAGCAAATAATGTACATATGTATCTTACATAAGGAACATGGGCCTGGCTTTATAACTACTGATAACAAATCAGGATTTCATTCTATGATGTGACAAATCCCTGAGCAACTCCTGACCACCTATTTTAAAAAATCAGCGGGAGTAGCTCATTATATCTCCCCCTTTTCCCAACAATAGGGTATAAAAGGGAGCTATTTGCAGAGGGAACAAGCTAAGGTTACTTTTTATTAGAAAGATTAATAGTCTTCCAGTTTGTGGTCTGATATATATGGAGCTTAGACATCATCACTCCTGTCATTGTAACAAGAGAAACACTGAACAAGCTGAAAATCAACAATTCTTTAAAAATCAATCAAAGAACTGAGATCTCAAGGCAAACTTCCACCACAAAAACTGGAGAGACAGATGAATACAGAACACTCACAGCCTCAGAAGTACAAGAGTCTGCTGGAGCCAGGATCTGGGCTGCAAATGTTACCTATGACTGAAAAGTCTCTGGAGGCTCTGTGAGCATGGCTGGAAGGTGAAAGTCTCCAGGGGAGGGATAATTGTGGTGGGGGTTCCCACACATCTATGATTTACCTTCAGTAGCCCCACCACATTGTCACGATGAAGGTCAAGGAAAAGTCATTCAACTTCCATGTGGAAGATAAGAGAAGCAACCATCTGGAACACACCCAGTACCCTCTGTTCTCCCTAAGGGATCCTTCCCTCAAGGGAAACTGTGTTAGCAGAGCAAGCACTTTGGGTTTGACCAGAGCATACCTAACCTGGGGAAAGGAAATCCCCAATCTAGACCCCCCCAGGTTTCTATGCAGAGGAAGGGACCCAACTCTAGCTTCCTCTATTCTCTTAGCTAATGGGAACAAGAGTCTGAGAAGCACTTGTAAAGACCAATTCCCAGGGACACACTTTCACTAAAACCCTAAGATCTAACTACAACTACACAATACTTCCCCTACATTTCCACTGCATTAATGTGGATCTGATATCAAGACATGATTTCAACTGAAAGAAGGTCAACTCTCAGATTTTACTAGAAAATTCATTTTTACTTTACTAGAAAAAGTATCCAGGGAAACCCAAAGCAAACAGTAGAGACAAGAAACAAAAACCCTCTACAAAATACAAAGCACCTCAGAGGAATTTATGGCTTCAAATATTATGGCTCTCCAAAAACAGTGAGCATGAAGTAATTCCCAGAACATTAAAAAAACACACACAAGGAATATTTACTTCAGTAGTTTTTGCTCAATGCATCATGTCCAAATTTCCATCAAACATTACAAAGCATGTTAAATGGCAAAAACAACACAGTTCAAAGAAACAGAGCTCACAGCAGAACCAGACTGGTATATGACTGAGATTGGGGAATTATAAAACTGGGAATTTTAAACAAACACACTTAATGTACTAAAACCTCCAACAGAAAAAGTGGACAGCATGCAAGATGTGATAGGCACTGTAAGCAGAGAGGCGGACTTATGGGAAAGGATCAAAAGGTAATTGTAGAAATAAAAATCATTGTAAACAGAACTGGGGAATGCTTTTATTGAGCTCCTGAGTGAGGAAAGTTCAGTGAGCTTGCAGACACAGCACCAGAACCTTCTCATACTAAATGATAACAGAGAAAATACTGATGAAAATAGAAAAGGCAGGAACTATAGGACAATGACAAAAGGTGTAATATCAGTGAAAATACTAGGAGAAGAAAACACAAGGCAGAGAATTAGAAGAAATATTTGAAATACTACATACATGAATCTCAGCTCCAAACATCTCAGAAAACACCAAGCAGGATGCATATCAAGTTATCAACCCCGTTGTTCTGACAAGTGTCAGAACATTAAGACAAGAAGAAAACCTTTAAGGCATCTTGGGGGTGGGGAAAACTGCCTTGTGGTAAAACCGCTGTTAGAATCACATTTTTTTTTCCTCTTCTGTCAGAGAAAAGAGAAGCAAAAACAGAGAAAAATGACATATTTCAAGTCTTGAAAGAAAAACACTGTCAATTTGGAATTTTGTATCCATGAAAATCTCCTTCAAAAGTGAATTGTACACCAAAATCTTAGAGGAGAACACAGGCAGCAACCTCTACTTGGCTGCAGCAACTTCTTGGTAGGTACAGCTCCAAAGGCAAGGGGAACATAAGCAAAAATGAACTATTGGGACTTCTTTAAGATAAAAAGCTTTTGCATAGCAGAGGAAACAGTCAACAAAACTGAAAGGCAACCCATGGAATGGAAGAAGATACTTGAAAATGACAGCCCAGATAAAGGGCTAGTATCCAAGATTCATAAGAACTTATCAGACTCAATACCCACCAAAATCTCCCAAATAATCCAGTCAAGAAATGGGGAGATAGACACTTCCCCAAAGAAGACATACAAATGACCACTAGACACGTGAGAAAATGCTCCATAACATTCAGCATTACAGCAATACAGATCAAAACCAAAATGAGAGACCACCTCACACAGTCAGAATGGCTAAAATGAACAGGTCAGGAAAAAACAGATGTTGGTGAGGATGTGGAGAAAGGGGGACCCTTTTATACTATTGGTGGGAATGCTACAACTCTAGAAAACAGTATGGATGTTCCTCAAGAAATTAAAGGTAGAGCTACCCTATGGCCCAGCAATTGAACTAGTAGGTATTTACTCCAAAGTTACAAAATGAGTGATTCACAAAGGCAACTGCACCCCAATGTTTATAGCAACAATGTCCACAACAGCCAAATTGTGGAAAGAGCTGAGATGTCCATTGACAGAGGTATTGATACAAAAGATGTGGTATACAGTGGAATATTACTCAGGCATCAGAAAGGATGAAATATTGCCATTTACACTGGCATGGATGGAACTGGAGGGTATTACGCTGAGCAAAATAAGTCAATCAGAGAAAGACATTTTATCATATGGTTTCACTCATACGAGGAATGTAAGAAACAGCACAGAGGATCATAGGGGGAGGGAAAATGGAATGGGAAGAAATCAGAGAAGGAGACAAATGATTAGAGACTCTTAACTATAAGAGAGAAACTGAGGGTTGCTGGAGGAGAGGTAGGTGGGGGATAGGATAACTGGGTGATGGGCATTAAGGAGGGCACATGATGTGATGAACACTGGGTGTTATATGCAACAGATGAATTATTAAACTCTACATCTGAAACTAATGATGTACTATATGTTGAGCAATTGAATTCAAATTTTTAAAAGGTGAAGGTTAGATATGTTTTAAGAAAAATACTCTTTTTGTTTCCTGTGGGCCTGCCTTGCAAGACATGTTAAAATAACTCATTTTGACAAGGACAGAAACTTGAGTCTATTAAAAAAAAGACCTTTAGAGAAGGAATAAATGAAGGTTAAACAGAATAGTTTTTACATATTTTTCTCTTTTTCTTTTAATTTTTCTATAGTTTCAGAGTTAGACCCATGTCATTGCAAATGGGAAGATTTCATTCTTTTTGAAAGCTGAGTAATATTCCATTATATATATACCATATCTTTATCCATTCATCTGTTGATGGACATCTGGGCTCTTTCCATATTTTGGCTTTGTGGACATATTTGGATATTTTGGACACTGCTGCCATAAACACTGGGGTGCATGTGTCCCTTTGAATCACTATGTTTGTGTCCTGTGGAAAAATACCTAATAATACTATTACTGAGTGATAGGATACCACTGTTTTTAACTTTTTGAGGAATCTCCATACTTTTTTCCAGAGAGACTACACCAGTTTACATTTTTCTCTTATTTTTCATTGATGAAATATATTACTTTTGTTCAAAATAATAATTGTGAAAATACAATGGTGATAATAGTCATGGGAACTTGGATGGAAGGCAAGAAATGGGGATCCTTTGTTTTAAGCTACCTGTACTAAATGTGGACAATACAGTGTTATTTGAGAGTGAACTCAGGTTACCTTTAAACTTACATCAAAAACTTGAAGGAAGGGACGCCTGGGTGGCTCAGTTGGTTAAGCAGCTGCCTTCGGCTCAGGTCATGATCCCAGCGTCCTGGGATCGAGTCCCACATCAGGCTCCTTGTTCAGCAGGGAGCCTGCTTCTCCCTCTGCCTCTGCCTGCCACTCTGTCTGCCTGTGCTCGCTCCTGCTCTCTCTCTGACAAATAAATAAATAAAATCTTAAAAAAAAAAAACTTGAAGGAAATCAATTAAAACAATGTAATGTGGGAAAGCAGTAACCAGTATTCCACAAAAGGAGAAAAAAGATGGAATCACATTGCATGCTTAATTAAAAGCAAAGAAGGCAAAAAATAATTTTAAGAGTGAAAGATAAGAAAGGAAAGAACAAGGATAATGGGTCATGCGTAGTTACAAATGTTAGTCATCATACCAAATACATCAATAATTGCCTTAACTATTTATTTAGTTTAAAGAGAGAGAAAGTGTGTGTGCATAGGTGCATCTGAGAGGGGAGAGAGCCAGAGGAAGAGAATGTTCAAACAGACACCCCCCTGAGCACTGCCCCTGACTTGTGGCTGGATCTCATGACCTATGAGATCATTATCTAAGCTGAAATCAAGAGTCATGTGCTCAAAGCCCTGAGCCACCCAGGCACCTCAATAATCATTTGAAATATGAACAATCTCTTTTTTTAGTCTCATTACAGCAGTTAAAAGATGATCAGAATGAATTTTAAAAACATAAGAACCAGCTGTATCTTTTCTATTAAAATTATCAAAATACAATTAAGGGGGGAGGAGACAAGAAGGTGGAGAAGTAGGAGGCTCTGTTTCAACCTGTCCCCTAAAGTGAGCTGATTACCAAAGAACTCTGATCACCCATGAAATCAGCCTGAGATTAGAATTTTACACTTCTGGATCTCCATAGGGGTAGAAGACACCAGTGGACAGGTAAAGCGGAGTGGGAACATTGGACTGATATCGGAAGATAAACAAAAGGGGGAGGGAGCTACCAGAAGTGACCCATTGGAAAGTAATACCCAAATACGGGACTGCCCTGTGATTGGGGACCAGCATTAACTTGAAGTCAGGTTGAAAGCACTCAAAAAGAGCAAAAGATCTTCAGGGGAAATTGGTGGAATTGGGCAGTTATGGACAGGGGCTTAAGCCCACGGACCCAGAATGGCCACCTCCAGCAGGGAACCAGAGAGTGCAAGAAGAAGCTGGGTCTTTGTCCCTGAGCCACTGGCATGCCTGAGAGCATCTGAGTGGTGGCGCCCCTGAGGGTGAGGGAGCCTGCTGGGACACCAGCTGGCAGAAACACAGCCTTTTGCATTCTGCATGTGCATGAGAGACCAGGCTCTGAGTCCAGCTCCACACCCTCCCCTGAGAGATCTATGCAGGCCCCAGCCGGCACTCTCTAGGACCCAGCACTCTCTAGGACCCGGAGAGTCTGAGCACTCTAAGCCCCAGCCAGCTTGAAAATCTCAGTGTGCTATCACTGCTTGGGACCTCTCTGGTGGTCTGGAGCTGCCCAGACAGCCACAGCAAGTATTTCTAGTATTTCTTGTGGTTTTGGGTACAAGCAAGAGTTCCTGTGATCCCAGAGACTGTGACTGGAGATGTGCTCTGCCAATGGCAGAGGGGGAATTTATGTGCTCTGGAGTACCCAGAGGGGAACAGACTGAGGCTTCTCTCTGAGATGGAGGTCTGGGTGCAGCTTGCTTTCCTCTAAATCTCCAAAGAACCACAAAAAGCCACCAAGGGGAGAAAAAACAAACAAACAAAAAAACCTCCAGAGAACAAAAGCCAGAAAAGCTGGTTTCCTCAGCCCAGCCCTTTGATGGGGGCAGGAGGACTCAAGACTGCCTGAAAAAACACTTGGCAGGCCCCTCCCCCAGAAAGCCAGGCAAACAAACAAACAAACAAACAAACAAAATCCAAGAGGACAACCACCACTACTTCATTGATACAACTTTCATTTTTAATTCGTTCCCACTATTCTGGTTCTTTTCATTTTTATATATACCTTTTTAACCTATTTACCATCACAATGAGATGTTCAATACATCAAATCCATAGTAACCTTTTAACCTGAACTTTTTTGATACATATTCCTGTGGGTTTTTTTTTTTTTTGCTTTTCTATTTTTAAAATTTTTCTTATTTTATTTTCTTATTTTTTTAATATTCATATAGAGATAAGCTTCAAGGTAATCCCTTTTCCCCAATCAATGCTACCCCTATAGGTAAACCAGATTTAATCCCTCTTTATCTCAGGAAAGTGGAGTCCTTTAACAAAGATATCAAGATACATCCAGGAAGAATCAAAATAGCCTTCCTCTCCCACACAGAATTTGTAACCACCCTCGGATCTTTTTCTTCTGTCAATGTTTCTGTGTATTTGTTTTTGTTCTGGTAGTATATAAATCTTATACCTGAGGTTCATTTTGGCTGTGCTCTCTTTTTTTTGTTGTTGTTCCTTGTCATCTACTTTTGTCAGTCTTGTTTGTCTGTTTTTGTTTATATACTTCATAAATCTTACCTTTGGGGCTCATTTGGGCTGAGCCTTCCCCTTTATTTTATCTTTCTTTTTTTTTCCCTGTCTCTTTCTCTCTTTTTTTCTTTTTTCTCTCTTTTTGGTGGTAACTCCTGATTGCTCAGAAGCATTCCAGAGTACACCTTGCCTGCATCACAGCTGATACATTTAACTACACATCCCTTCAGCCATCACTCACCAAAATGACTAAAAGGAGAAATGCCCAACAGAGGAAAAATTCAAAGACTGTGCCCTCTCCATCAGAGCTATCAGATATGGACATAAACAGTATGTCAGAAAGGGAATTCAGGCTAACAATTATCCAGGCAATGGCTAGGTTGGAAATGACAAAATGGAATTGATTAGGTCAGAAGTGAAAGCCACCAGGGATAATGTTAACAATGCTCTCAATGAGTTCCAATCTAATCTAAATTCTCTAACAACTAGGGTAACTGAGGCCAAAGATAGAATTAGTGATCTAGAGGACAAACTAATAGAGGAAAAGGATCAGGAGGAAGTCTGGAACAAACAGCTTAGAAGCCATGAAAACAGATTTAGGGAAATAAATGATGCCATGAAAAGTTCCAACGTCAGAATTATTGGAATCCCTGAAGGGGAGGAGAAAGAAAGAAGACTAGAATATATAGTTGAACAAATTCTCCATGAAAATTTTCCTAATCTGGGGAATGGAGCCAGCAGCATTCATGTCCTAGAGGCAGAAAGGTCTCCCCCCAAGATCATAGAACCTAGAAAGACCTCAAGACACCTCATTGTGAAAATGATGAATCATAATTTTAGACACGAGCTCTTGAAAGCAGGTAGGGGGAAGAGATTCCTAACATACAGAGGGAAGCCCATCAGAATAACATCAGACCTGTCCACAGAAACCTGGCAAGCCAGGAAGGGATGGCAAGATGAATTCAGGGCACTAAAATGAGAAGAACATGCATCTAAGAATACTTTATCCAGCAAGACTGACATTCAAAGTGGATTGAGAGATAAAGAGCTTCAAAGACCAGCAAGGTGTAAGAGAGTATGTGACCACCAAGCTGGCACTACAAGAAATATTAAGGGGGGTTCTATAAAAGAGGAAAAAACTAAAGAATATCATTGAGCAGAAATTTATGGAGATAATCTATAGAAACAAAAACTTAAAAGGTAACATGATGTCAATAAAAATGTATCTCTCAATAATCACTCTCAACATGAATGGCCTAAACATTCCCATAAAATGGCACAGGGTTTCAGATTGGATAAAATGACAGTACCCATCGATATGTTGTCTACAAGAGATCCATTTTGAACCTAAGGATACATCTAGACTGAAAGTGAAGGGATGGAGAAGCATGTTTCATGCCAATGAGCCTCAAAAAACAGCTGAGCTAAGGTAGTGATTCTCATATCAGATAAATTAGATTTTAAACTAAAGACTAGTCAGAGATAAAGGACACTACATCATTCTCAAAGGGTCTATCCACCAAGAAGATATAACAATTGTAAATATTTATATCCCCAATATGGGAGCAGCCAACTACATGAGACAACAGTTAATCAAGATAAAGAGTCATATTGAAATGAATACATTAATAGTAGGGGATCTTAACACACCACTCTCAGTAATAGATCATCCAAGCAGAAAATCAATAAAGAAACAAGAGCATTGAATGACACAATGGACCAGATGGATCTCATAGATATATATAGAACATTCCACCCTAAAACAACAGAATACTCATTCTTCTCAAGTGCACATGGAACCTTCTCCAGAATATACCACATACTGGGTCACAAATCAGGGCTCAAACAATACCAAAGATTGAGATTATTCCCTGCATATTCTCAGATCACAATGCTTTGAAACTGGAGCTCAACCACAAGGAAAAGTTTGGAAGGAATTCAAACACCTGGAAGCTAAAGGCCACTTTGCTTAAGAATGCTTGGAACAACCAGGAAATCAAAGAAGAACTTAAACAATTCACAGAAACCCATGAGAATGAAGATACTTCAGTCCAAAACCTATGGGATACAGCAAAGGCAGTCCTAAGAGGGAAATACATAGCCATCCAAGCCTCCCTCAAAAAAACTGAAAAATCCAGAATACACCATCTCTCTTTATACCTTAGAGAACTGGAAAATCAACAACAAATTAAGCCATCTTCACACACAAGAAGGGAAATAATCAGGTTAGAGCAGAGATCAATGAGATAGAAACTAGAGATACAGTAGAACACATCAACGAAACTAGAAGCTGGTTCTTTGAAAGAATCAGTAAGATCAATAAACCATTGGCCAAACTAATCCAGAAGAAAAGAGAGAAGGCCCAAATTAATAAAATTATGAATAAAAAGGGAGAGATAACAACTAACACCAAGGAAAGAGAAACAATCATCAGAAATTACTATCAACAGTCATATGCCAATAAGTTAAGCAACCTAGATGAAATGGATACATTCCTGGAAACCTATAAACTTCCAAAACTGAATCAGGAAGAAATTGACAACCTGAATAGTAACTATATCTAGTAACTAGATTGAATAGTAACAATATCTAGTAACTAGATTGAAGCGGTGATCAAAAACCTTCCAAAAAACAAGAGCCCAGGACCTGAAGGATTCCCTGGGGAATTCTACCAAACGTTCAAAGAAGAAATAATACCTTTTATCCTGAGATGTCTCAAAAAATTGAAGCAGAAGGAAAACTTCCAGACTCCTTTTATGAAGCCAGCATTACCCTGACCCCCAAACCAGGCAAAGAGCCCACCAAAAAGGAGAATTTCAGACAAATATTCCTGATGAATACGGATGCTGAGAATCTCAACAAGATCCTAGCAAATAGGATAAAACAGCACATTAAAAAGATTATTCACCTTGACCAGGTGGGATTCATCTCTGTGTTGCAAGGGTGGTTCAACATTCGCAAATCAATCAATGTGATAGAACAAATCAATAAGAGAAGAGAGAAGAACCACATGGTCCTCTCAATTGAAGCAGAGAAAGCATTTGACAAAATCCAGCATCCGTTCCTGATTAAAACGCTTCAAAGTCTAGGGATAGAGGGAACATTCCTCAACTTTAAAAAGTCTATCTATGAGAAACCCACAGCGAATTTCATCCTCAATGGGGAAAAGCCTTGCCTTTGAGATCAGGAACACGACAAGGATGCCCACTCTCACCACTCTTGTTCAACACAGTATTAGTAGTCCTAGCAACAGCAATCAAACAACAGAGAAATATAAGGTATTAAAATTGGCATCGAAAAAGTAAAATTCTCTCTCTTTGGAGACAACATGATACTTTATATGGAAAACCCAAAAGACTCCACACCCAAACTACTGAGTTATTGCTCATTCAGCAATTCAGTAATGTGGCAGGATAAAAAGTCAATGTAAAGAAATCAGTTGCTTTCTTATACATTAACAATGAAAATACAGAAAGGGAAATGAGAGAATTAATTCCATTTACTATAGTACCAAGAACCATAGGATACCTGGGAATCAACCTAACCAAAGAGTTAAAGGATCTGTACTCGAGGAACTACAGAACATTCATGAAAGAAATTGAAGAAACATAAAAAGATGGAAGACCATTCCATGCTCATAGGTTGGAAGAATAAATATTGTTAAAATGTCTATACTGCCTAGAGCAATCTATACTTTCAATGCCATTCTGATCAATATTTTGCTGGCATTTTTCAAAGAGCTGGAGCAAACAATCCTAAAATTTGGATGGAATCAGAGAGACCTCGAGTTGCTGATGAAATGTTGAAAAAGAAAAACAAAACTGGGGCATCACATTGCCTGATTTCAAGCTTTACTACAAAGCTGTGATCATTAAGATAGCATGGTACTGGCATAAAAATAGATAGATAGACCAGTGAAAAGACTGGAGAGCCCAGATATGGACCCTCAACTCTATGGTCAAATCATCTTTGACAAAGCAGGAAAAAATACAGAGTGGAAAAAAGACAGTCTCTTCAGTAAATGGTTCTGGGAAAATTGGACAGCTATGTGTAGAAGAATGAAATGTGACCATTCTCTTACACCATACACAAAGACAGACTTGAAATGGATAAAATACCTCAACGTGAGGCAGGAATCCATCAGAATCCTAGCCAAGAATATAGGCAATAACCTCTTTGACGTCGACCACAGCAAACTCTTTCAAGATATGTCTTCAAAGGCAAAGGAAACAAAAGTGAAAATGAACTTTTGGGACTTCATCAAGATCAAAAGCTTCTGCATAGCAAAGGAAACATTCAACAAAACAAAGAGGCAACCCACAGAATGGGAGAAGATATTCGCAAATGACAATAAAAACAAGGGCTGATATCCAGGATCTTTATAAAGAACTCCTCAAGCTCAACACACACAAAACAGATAATCATGTCAAAAAATGGGCAGAAGACATGAACAGACACTTCTCCAATGAAGACATACAATGGCTAACAGACACATGAAGAAATTTTCATCATCACTAGCCATCAGGGAGGTTCAAATCAAAACCACATTGAGATATCACCTGACACCAGTTAGAATGGCAAAAATTGAGAAGACAAGAATCAAGTGTTTGAGAGAATGTGGAGAAAGGAGAGCCCTCTTACACTGGTGGTAGGAATGCAAGTTTGTACAGCCAGTTTGGAAAACAGTGTGGAGATTCCTTAAGAAATTAAAAATAGAGCTTCCCTATGACCCAGCAATTGCACTACTGGACATTTACCCCAAAGATATAGATGTAGTGAAATGAAGGGCCATATGCACCCCAATGTTCATAGGAGCAATTTTTGACCATAATAGCCAAACTACTGAATAAGCCAAGATATCCTTCAATAAGACAAATGGATAAAGAAGATGTTGTTAATATATAAAATGGAATATTACTCAGTCATCTGCAAGGATGAATACCCAACATTTGCATCAACATGGATGGACTTGGAGGAGGTTATTGTAAGTGAAACAAGTAAAACAGAGAAAGACAATTATCATATGGTTTCACTTACCTGTGAAACATAAAGAATAGCATGGAGGACCTTAGGAGAAAGAAGGGGAAAATGAGGGTGGGGGAAATCAGAGGGAAAGATGAACCATGAGAAACTACAGATTCTGCGAATCAAACTGAGGGTTTTGGAGGGGAGAGAGTTGGATGTGTGAGCCTGGGTGACAGGTTTTAAGGAGGGCACATATTGCATGGAGCAAAGGGTGTTAGACGCAAACAATGAATCGTGGAACACTACAGCAAAAACCAATAATGTACTCTATGGTGACTAACATAGCAATAAAAAATTATAAAAAAAATAAAGTTGTTATTAATGAGTTAATAAGAAACAAGACATAAAGGTGACTGTGTAATTCAGTCAGTTGAGCATCTGACTCTTGATTTTGGCGCCAGTCATGATCTTGGGGTCATGTGATTGAGCCCTGTGTTAGGCTTCATGCTCAGCATGGTGTCTGCTTGAGATTCTCTCCTTTTGCCACTCCCCCCACTTGTGTGTGTTCCCTAAATAAATAAATAAAATCAATTTCAAAGAGAAAAAAAAAGAAACAGGAAGGAACATTTATTTTAAAGAGTGAGGGCACGGGGTGCCTGGGTGGCTCAGTTGTTAAGCATCTGCCTTCAGCTCAGGTCATGGTCCCAAGGCCCTGAGATCGAGCCCTGCATTGGGCTCCCCGCTCAGCGGGAAGCCTACTTCTCCCTTTCGCACTCTCCCTGCTTGTGTTCCCTCTCTCACTGTGTCTCTGTCAATTAAATAAATAAAATCTTTTTAAAAAGGTGAGAGCATTATGGAGCAGTGTTTCTCAAACAGGAGAGTGTATCAGAACAACATGGAAGGCTTATTATGAAGCCTACACTGCTGAGTTCTAACCCAAGACAGTCTGATTTGGCAGGCCTAAGGGAACGTGGGTTAACAACATGCATTTCTAACAAGTTTTGCTGTGATACTGATGCTTCTGTGCTAGAGAGCAGAGTTTGAGAAACAGAAACTAGAGAAATACCAGAGGTCTTGTTACCTATAGACCCCAAGCTCATGGCGGTATGAACTATCTTTAAGGACACAAAGGCCAAATATAATATAATGTATGTTTTATTTTACACTTCTCTAATCATTAAACTCTAAACAGAAGTTTCACATAAACATAAAAAGAAGAAAGAGAAAAAAAAATCAACAGGATTAAATACTGGGAGCAGATGAAGAGTGTACAAGTAAGTGCTGTCCTCCTAAGACTGCATTTGCAGGCACACCAGCAGAATGGCCCACAATGCTTGGACATGGTGAAGACTGAGCTTAAGCTACAGCTCAGCCTTGGGGCTTAGGCACAGAAGGCATCTCATTCCTGCTTCTCCCCAAACCAGGCTGCATGGGCACAGAACAGTGCCAGCATATCTCCCATGTGTACTGGACATGTCTCTTCCTTCAGCATCTTCAGGACAGAGTCCCCTGCTCTCTACACAGACATCTGCACTCATTTTCACTCATCAAGCACATGGGTGCACACTTATGTCCAGGAACATGCAGTCATATTCACACACACAAAAATGCTTCTGATTTCAGTCCTCCCTCACCTTTATAGGCTCAGGTTCCAACTCCAGAGTAAAGATGTGTGTTAATGTCCTTTGCAGACTGACAAAGGGCCACAGCAGAGTCAGGGTGTCAACCATATTCCAGAAGGTGTCAACCATCTTCCAGAAGACCCAGGCAGGGAGAAACTGGTACCCTGCTTGCGCGAAGGAAAGTTCTACTGAGCAGCTGAGGCTGCCTGGGCTCATTATGGAGGTCCAGATGCTGGTTCTGAGAAGCCATCCAACCCTGCTTCACTTCTTAATAACCAGTTGATAAGAAAGCAGAGTGTCAGAAGGCCAGTCCCTAGGAGGTCCCCCAACCCTGTGAGATAGGGGATGCAGTGGTTGTCTGGATCCAGGGCCTGGTGCCATGTCAGCCGAACCATCACTTCTGCCAGGTACAGCAGAATTGTCACCTGGCATAAGAGCAAGCAGACACAAAAAATTACAACTAAGTCAGAAAGCCAAGTGTCACTAAGAAACACCAGCAAATTTCAAAGGCAGATACCAAGGTAGACATGTTCACTCCAAAGAGTCCCCTTTCTCCAGATTTTCTTGGGGTCAATGCCCAGTTCTGAGCTCATGCAAAGGCAGGAAGTCCACCCTTACCCATACTTGCCTAGCCTCCTTCTCTGTGGTCAGGCCCTGCTCATGGCAAACTGAGGTGCTGGAAAGACCATCTCATCTGTGCTACAGCAGCTCATTGCACTGTCTTTGGAAACTCAAGACATAGGCCTTATTGGGAATTCAATTTGGATTTGCTGAAGGTCCTTGTATGGGCAGTTTTGGACAATAAGCCTTTCCTGAAAGTGCCACAGGATAGTGAGCACAGTCCTGGCCTCATTTCAGGGCTCCTCAGTCCCCTGTCCCAGGCACACTCCAGCCCCTTCCTTGCTCCTGCTCAAAACAGTGTCTCAGAGTTTCCCAGCCCACCGTTCAGGGTCAGAGACATGCTGCAATTGCAAATGTCCTAACTCAGGGAGATTTGAACACGTCAGTACCTCAGTATAGTACTGCCCTCCTAGAATTGCCCTTCAGTGCCCACAGTTTTCTCTGCCAACAACCTGGACCCACAAGGGACATCAGCCAGCTAGTCTGGGAAGACAGTCTGCTGAATATCATCCAGAGGCAGGCACCAGCTTAATCTCTTTCATCATGTCCTTATCATCATTCAGCCCTGACTGAAGTGCATGCATGCCTGTTAGCAACACTCCAGCAGGGGGCTGGTCTCTGTCCACCCTTTCTGTGACGGATGGTGTGCATGGCCCAGTTCCTCAGCTGGACCCACTCATCAGCATGCTTCACGGAAACTTGCTGCCACTTCAGGACCATACTCTGATCCTCTGATGATGAGTGTGCAGTGTTCTATATGTGGTATGGAGTGTGACCTGTGGGGGGTGTGCCCTATGAAGTGTGCAGTGTAGCATGTGCTGTGTGGAATGTGCAGGGGGGATGTGCAGCACAGAGTGTGGAGTGGCCTCTCTGTCTGGATCATGCCCTTGTGCTTGAACAAGTTAACTCTTGGAAGATGAAGGCTGTACCCAGCCATGTCCAAGAAACTCCAACCTTATCTCCCCAGCATCATTCCTAGGACAGGGAGACAAATCTTGCTGGCTAACCAGTGAGTGCTGTTTTGATACTGCTATAATCATCCTTACCTGGATCAGGCTTGCTAGCAGATAGAACACCACAAAGATCTTACTGTTTGGGACCAAATGGCCTTCCACCAAGTAGATGATGTAGAAGAAAATTAGATGGCCCGGAACCACCAGAAAGAGCAGGACTCGGGCTGATATGGAATTAACTTCTGGAAAAAAATAAAACCAAGGAGATTCTGTGACCTTTTGGGCAGCAGAGGCCAACTTGGCATGTGACAGTCTCCAGTGAAGCATCCACATGGTTTATCTATTACATGGGTGTTTGCTGAGCACCTACTATGCGGCAGGCATGTTCTTGTATATAGGGATATACTCCTGTCCCTTCTCTCATGGAACTGACATTTTAGGGAAGAGAAAAAATAAATAAAACCAGAATCGAGTAGCAGAAACAAACAAACAATAAAAGTCATTTCAAGCTGACCAGTGCTAGGATGTAAATAAACCAGGATAATGTGATAGAGAACAAAGTGTATATTAGTAGGATGAATACTAGAGATTTAGAAGTCCTCCAGAGAAGATGACATCTTGGCTGAGATATGAATCCAGAGGAGAGGACTCTGGGCAGAGGCAGAGGAAAGAGAACATGCAAGGGGCTGAATGTGGAAGAGAGCTCTGGAATGTGCATGAATGAAGGCTCAGAATGTGGAATTAGTAATCCTGGGAAGGGTGGCACACTCATGGGGGGCCTCAGGCAGCCCCTTCCTCATGCTTTGCCTCAGGGACTCATTCAGCACATTCTCGTTTCACTTCAGTACTCTTAAGAATTTGAGACTCTGCAAAAAGTGTGACTTCCATGCCCCAACCACACACACTTTAAGAAACTGTACATGTGAATGCAACTGACTTTTCAAACAGGAACAGTTTCAATAAAAAGTCTCCATTCACCTCTGACTTAATATAGTTCATAAACTAAGAAGAAAGAGGAGGAACAATCATACAGTTTAGAAGGTAAAAATACTACCATAAAATAAGAGGTAGAGAGAGGATGAGAATACTCAAGAGCTCCAAAATCTATTATTCATAATGAAAATTAGACTTGATATGAAAAGATTCTTTGAACAAATAGTAGAAACAAAACAAATAATTGCTATTGGCAGCTGGAACTAAAATTCAAGAAAATCTGTAGAAACACTACATAAATAACAATTCAGTGAAATATTCAGATGCTACTACAGCATCTAGGTGTCCTCCACCATCCAGATCCATATGTTGTAAGTCTAACCCTCAATGTGATGGCATTTGGAGATGATTAAGTCATAAGGGTACAGCACTCATAAATGCCATTAACGCTTATAACCTTATAAAAAACACCTCAGACACTTCACCCCTTCTACTATGTGAAGACACAGTGAGAAGACAGCTGTCTATTACCTAGGACATAGGCCATCACAGACAAATTTGCTAGTGCCTTGATCTTGAACTTCCACAAACCACAACTATAAAAAATTAGTTTCTTCTGTTTATGACCCACTCATTCTATACTTCTTTTATAGAAGCTTGAACCAAGATAGGTACAGAAATAATAGAGAAATAGAAATAGATTTTCTATAGTTTGATGACAAATCTGAAAATACAATGGGAATTTCCCCTTCAAGAAAAGATGGCTAGACATATTTCTTCCTATTTCTCTCACTACATACAACTAAAAAGGACCCTCGACATTACACATAAAACAAATATAAGAAAATTTGAAAAGGTGGATAGAAAGGTGGGCTGACCAGGGAACTAGGCAATACAGAAGTGAGTTCCCTGAGTTGTTGTTTTGGTGTTCTGTGAGAGTTTTGCCTCATATATCCCAGACCAAATGCTGGAGAAGTCAGCAACCCAGATATGTCAATGGGTACAGACAAAAGAAAGAAAAGACTCAACAAAAGCTTGCTCTGTCTATCCAAAGGTCCAAAAGAGGGACAGCCTAGCAAAACACAGGACAACAACTTTTCTATTCCAGCCGAACATCACAGGAAAAACTACAGCCCAACTTCCATCAGCAAAGGACAAGTGGGGAACCTGAACTTCTGACCAAATCTAGGTGGAATGTGGCACTCACCCTTTCTGGTTAAGGTGGGATAGAGAAGGCTGAGTGGAGAGTAAGTGGTACTCTGCCTGTTGGTAATGAGCTCCCCACCCAACCATGTCTGTGAAGGCCATGTGGGCAGCAAAAACAAAGTATCCCTCTCTCTCTCAGCCAGGGTGGTGTCAAAGGAATGTGGACTTCTCCCTAGCCCATCAGCAAAGAAGTACTCCTCTTCCCCCAGGGTCTGAACAGAGATGGTGGTGATGGTGGGGATGGGGGGAGAAACCTGGGCAAGCATGAGAGAGTCTGTGTGGATGCCAGGTGGCACTCATTCTTCTTAAGTGCACATGGAACTATCTCCAGAATAGACCAAATACTGGGTCACAAATCAGGGCTCAACCAATACCAAAAGACTGAGGTATTCCCTGCATATTCTCAGACCACATGCTTTGAAACTGGAACTAAACCACAAGAAAATGTTTGAAAGGAATTCAAACACCTGGAAGCTAAAGAACACTTTGCGTAAGAATCTTTGGATCAACCAGGAAATCAAAAAAGAGCTTAAACAATTCATGGAAACCCATGAGAATGAAGACACTTCTGTCCAAAACCTAAGGGATACAGCAAAGGCACTCCTAAGGGGGAAATACATAGCCATCCAGGCCTCTCTCAAAAAAACTGAAAAATCCAGAATACACCAGCTGTCTTTACACCTTAAAGAACTGGAGAATCAACAACAAATTAAGCCATCTCCACACACAAGAAGGGAAATAATCAAGATTACAGTAGAGATTAATGAGATAGGAATTACAGATACAGTAGAACACATCAACGAAACTAGAAGCTGGTTTTTTGAAAGAATCAATAAGATCAATAAACCATTGGCCAAACTAATCCAAAAGAAAAGAGAAGGCCCAAATTAATAAAATTATGAATGAAAAGGGAGAGATCACAACTAACACCAAGGAAATAGAAATAATTATCAGAAATTATTATCAACAGTTATATGCCAATATGTTAACCAGCCCAAGGGAAATGGATGCATTCCTGGAAACATACAAACTTCCAAAACTGAATCAGGAAGAAATTGACCACCTGAATAGACCAATATCTAGTAACAAGACTGACATAGTGATCAAAAACCTCCCCAAAAACAAGAGCCCAAGACCTAACAGATTCCCTGGGGCATTCTATCAAACTTTCAAAGAAGAAATAATATCTACTCTCCTAAAGCTGTTTCAAAAAACTGAAGCAGAAGAAAAACTTCCAGGCTCTTTTTATGAAGCCAGCATTACCCTGACCCCCAAACCAGGCAAAGACCCCACCAAAAAGGAGAATTTCAGACCAATATCCCTGATGAATATGGATGCCAAGATTCTCAATAAGATCATACCTCATAGGATCCAACAGTACATTAAAAACATTACCCACTGTGACCAGGTGGGATTTATCCATGGGATGCATGGCTGGTTCAACATTCACAAATCAATGTGATAGAACAAATCAATAAGGGAAAAGAGAACCACATGGTCCTCTCAATTGATGCAGAAAAAGCATTTGACAAGATACAGCATCCGTTCCTGATTAAAATGCTTCAAAGTATAGGGATAGAGGGAACATTCCTCAATTTCATAAAAGCTATGTATGAGAAATCCACAGCAAATATTATCCTCAATAGGAAAAAGCTGACAGCCTTCCCACTGAGATCAGGAATATGACAAGGATGCCCACTCTCACCATTCTTGTTCAACATAGTATTAGTAGTCCTTGCAATAGCAACCAGACAACAAAGAGAAACAAAAGGTACCCAAATTGGCAATGAAGAAGTCAAACTCTCTCTCTTCGCAGATGACATGATACTTTATATGGAAAACCCAAAAGACTCCACACCCAAACTACTAGAACTCATATAGCAATTCAGTAATGTGTCAGGATACAAAATCAATGTACAGAAATCAGTTGCTTTCTAGTACACTAAAAATGAAAATATAGAAAGGCAAATGAGAGAATCAGTTCCACTTATTAAAACATCAAGAGCCATAAGATACCTGGGAATCAACCTAACCAAAGAGGTAAAGGATCTGTACTTGAGGAACTACAGAACACTTATGAAAGAAATTGAAGAAGACACAAAAAGATGGAAGACCATTCCATGCTCATGGATTGGAAGAATAAACATTGTTAAAATGTCTATACGGCCTAGAGCAATCTATACTTTCAATGCCATTCCAATCAAAATTCTGCCAGCATTTTTCGAAGTGCCAGAACAAATAATCCTAAAGTTTGTATGGAATCAGAAGAGACCCCGTATTGCTGATGAAATGTTGAAAAACAGAAACAAAACTGAGGGCATTACATTGCCCGATTTCAAGCTTTACTACAAAGCTGTGATCACCAAGACAGCATGGTACTGGCACAAAAACAGAAACATAGACCAGTGGAACAGAGTAGAGAGCCCAGATATGTACGCTCAACTCCATGGTCAAATCATCTTCAACAAAGCAGGAAAAAATATATAGTGGAAAAAAACCAGTCTCTTCAATAAATGGTGCTGGGGAAATTGGACAGCTATATGTAGAAGAATGAAACTCGACCATTCTCTTATACCATACACAAAGACAAATTCAAAATGGATAAAAGACCTCAATGTCAGGCAGGAATCCATCAGAATCCTAGAGGAGAACAAAGGGAGTAGCCTCTTCAATATCAGCCACAGCAACTTCTTTCAAGATATGTCTCCACAGGCAAGGGAAACAAAAGCAAAAATGAACTTCTGGGACTCCATAAAGATCAAAACCTTCTTCACAGGAAAGGAAACAGTCAACAAAACAAGGAGACAATCCATGGTATAGGAGATGTTCGCAAATGACAGTAAAGATAAAGGGCTGACATCCAAGATCTATAAAGAACTCCTCGAACATAACACACAAAACAGATCATCATGTCAAAAATGGGCAGGAGACATGAACAAAAACTTCTCCAATGAAGACATACAAATGGCTAATAGACACATGAAGAAAGGTTCGTTATCACTGGCCATCAGGGAGATTCCAATCAAAACCACATTGAGATACCACCTTACACCAGTTAGAATGGCCAAAATTAACAAGAGAGTAAACAACATGTGTTGGAGAGGATGTGGAGAAAGGGAGCCCTCTTATACTGTTGGTGGGAATGGAAGTTGGTGCAGCTTCTTTGGAAAACAGTGTGGAGATTCCTTAAGAAATTAAAAATTAAGCTTCCTGATGGCCCTGCAATTGCACTACTGGGTATTTACCCCAAAGATACAGATGTCATGGAAAGAAGGGCCATCTGTACCCCAACACTCATAGCAGCTATGGCCATTGTCCCCAAAGTGTGGAAAGAACCAAGATGCCCCTCAATGGATGAAGAGATAAAGAAGATATGGTCCACATATACTATGGAGTATTATGCCTCTACCAGAAAGGCTGAATACCCAACTTTTGTATCAACATGGAGGGGATTGGAAGAGATTATGCTAAGTGAAATAAGTGAAGCAGAGAGAGTCAATTATCATATGGTTTCACTTACTTGTGGAGCATAAGGAATAACGAGGAGGACTTGGGGAGACAGAGGAGAAGTGAGTTGGGGGACATGAACCATGAGAGACTGTGCACTCTGAGAAACAAACAGGGTTTTGAAGGGGAGGTGAGTGGGGGTTTTGCTGAGCCTGGTGGTGGGTATTTTGGAGGGCACGTATTTCATGGAACACTGGGTGTGGTACATAAACAATGAATTCTGGAACAGTGAAAAGAAATTTTAAAAAATAAATAATTAATTTAAAAATTCAACTTGATAAGACAACCAACAGACCCTACAAATGAGATGACACAGATGGTAGCATTATCTGAAAGCAATTTTAATGAATCCATTATAGAAGTGCTTAAACTAGCAATTACAGATGTATTTGAAACAAATGATAAAAACAGAAATTTCTGGTAAAAAAAGTATCATAAAAGAAACAGATGATATAAAGAAGACCAATGTGGAAATTTAGAAATGAAAAAATACAATAACCAAAAACCCCAAAGAACTCAATGAAAGGGATGAGTAGCAGAGTGGAGAGGGTCAGAGGAATGAACCGTGAACTTGAAAAAAAAAAAAACTATGGAAATTAGTGAATCTGAATAAGAGAGAGTAAAACAGGCTTGGAGAAAAATTGAACAGAACCCCCGGGGGTGGGGGTTTGGGACTGTAACAGAAGATCCACCATTTATGTCATCAGAATAATTAGAAGGAAAGGAAGAAGACAGTGGGGACGAAGGTGTATTCAAAGAAATCATGGCTTAAAATTTCCCAAATTTGGCAAAAGATAAATCCATGTACTCAAGGAGCTGAGTAAAGCCCAGACATGGAAAACCTGAAGAAATCCACACCCATGTGCATCACAACTCAAAAACTAAAAAGTGAAGAAAAAGTCTTGAAACAAACAAAAGACAAATGTCACCTTATGTATACAATAAAAATAATTCAAATGACAGTAATATCTCATCAGAAACCAGGGAATTCAGAAGAAAGTGGCACCTTTTTCAAGTACTGAAAGAAAACATCAACCCTGAATCTTATATCTGGCAAAATATCCTTCAGGAATGTGCCAAGAAACCTACCCTAAAAGAATGGGTGAAGGTAGTTCTTGAAACAGGAAGGAAATGATTAAAAGAAAATGCAGTGGGAGAAAAAAATGCAAGTTTTAAAAGTAACAAAAAGATAAAAAGACCTCCAATGGTTTCTAGTCATTGTTGGAATAGAATCCAGTCTCCCTTCCTCAAGCTTCAAGGCCTTATAGTGATCAACCCCTCTCTCCCTGATCTCAGCTTCCTCCATTGTCTCCCCTGTGCATTATGGTCAGGCCTCCCTGGTCTTTCAGTTCTTCAGACTTACCAAGCTCCTTCCTGCTTCTGAGCCTTTGTTCACACTGTCCCCCTGCCTGAAACAACACTCTTGCTCCAGCATGCCTCCTCCCCACCCACCCTCCCTTGTTCCCCTCATCATCCTCAAAGAGGAACTTTCCAAACCCAAATCTCAGTATCTCCTGAAATTCTTTCCGCTGCACCCTGTGCTTTTTTATTTTAAAACATTCTACAATTTTTAGTTAAATGCTCCTTTTTTGGTGTGTCTATCTGCTCTTCTGGATTGTGGAAATCCATGTGGCAACAATCAGCTTTCTCTGACTCGTCGCTGCAACCTGATGCCTAGTACCTGTCAGACCTTCAACAAATATCTGAATGAATGGATGAATCAAGTAGAGGCAGGGGTGGGGAGTCAGGTCTCTGGGAGGAGGAACTGGGAATGATGATGATCTCAGCTGAGGTCAGCAGTGGTCTTAATATCTGTTACTATAGAGAAGATTCCAATGATGGCAATTTTTACTTGTATAAAAAAAATGGTCACATGGCCTCTGGAAGACACCAGACCCACCTGAGGTACAGAAAGTGGAGCATGGGTTAGGCCAGAACTGTTTCATCCACAGGGGGAGGACACCAGGCGTGCTCCACATGTGCAGGTAGGTGGAGATCCGGCTGGTCTGAATGGCCACTAGATTGCCACCAACACCTGGGAGGAGAAAAAGAACACTAGTCTCTAAGTTCTATCTCTTGTTTAAGTCTATGTCCTCCAGGAACTCTTCCTTGACTGATTCAGCCCTGGATCTATCTTCCTCCCCTCCCACTTTACCACAGATCTTGTTTGGCCCCAAGCACGAGTAAAATGGACCCTGTGAGTGAGATATCACCTTAACGGCTATCTCTTATGGTGAAGGAAGTGTGACTGGAAAAGTAGGTTTTTAATACATATTTGTTGGGTAGAGGGAGGGGGTGTAGAAGAGGGAGGGAGGGAAGAAGGAAGGGCAGTGACAGAAAAGTCTGTGGGAGGGTATCTTGATAAGCCATTTAAGGTAGTAGGATGTGACAGGAATCAGATTATAGACTGGAACATCTGAGAGAATGAAAGGTTTTTTTCCTCCTAAGGTGGGAAGGAGACAGAAGAGAAAGTGGGGGACAGCAACAAGGGAAGAAGAGTTATATGCAACAGGCCTGGGGCTTAATGATTGAGGCCCCAGTTTCCACAGGAAGTGGACTGTGCCCAGCCCTGCCAGGACCATAGGGCCCGGGTGACAAAGGCCATGCTGAGCTCCCTCTGCAGGGCCAGGATCTGGGGCTGGCAGAGGATGGAGCCTACCCATGGCTGTCTCCTTTGGAGGCTGGCAGGCTGCCCCCATTCTAATTCCTCAGCTCCCTCGGGATTAACCCCTCACTGGGCCAGATGTGCCCAGTGATCTCCACAGGGAAAAACTAACTACCCTGGATACAAAGAATGGTCTGTGGGCAGAGGACAGCTGAGATCTATTTTGCTAGACCCACACGATTGATTGATTGGTTTTATTATGTTCAGTTAGCCCCCACATAGTACATCACTAGTTTTTCATGTAGTGCTTAATGATTCAATAGCTGTGTAGCACTGGGTGTTATGCACATGATTAAAAAAAAAAGGAAAAACTTTTAAAAATATAACTCAAATTAATTGCCAGATTCTGCTAAGAAGTCTGTTGAGGCAACTCCAGACCTCCAGTCTTGCCAGGCAGCAACTGGCTTGTGCTGAGCAGGCCCTGCTCACTCCACATCAGGAATATGCTCTGCAGTGTGACTGTTCCATCCCACTCTTTACTGCCCAGTTACTGTCACACCTGCTGAACTCATTCAAACTGCATTCGTGGCCCCAGAGGCATCTGAGTTGTTGACATCCAAGGAAATATTTCCAAGTGTTAAACATTAGGACCTGACTTAGCCGCTGTACTTCTCTAGGTGGCTGGCCCCTCGTGTGAGAGGCCAGCCCTGCCCCTGTTGGGAGCAGACCTGCAAGGTGGCCCACTGACATGTAAAGAACAATCACCTGGGTGCCCATGAAAGTAGGGGGAGGAGGTTCCCAAGGGCCTCTGAAGCCTATTCCTTCCTTCCTTCTTTCCGTCCTTCCTTCCTTCCTTCCTTCCTTCCTTCCTTCCTTCCTTCCTTTAAAGATTTTATTTATGTATTTGGCACAGAGAGAGAGACAGCATAATCTGGGGGAGTGGCAGGTAGAGGGAGAAGCAGGCTCCTTACTAGGCAGGGAGCCTGATGTGGGACTCAATCCTGGAACCCCAGGTTCATTACCTGAGCTGAAGGCAGCTGCTTAACTGACTGAGCCACCCAGGTGCCCCTGAAGCCTGTTTCTACAGCCCCAGAACACCAGAGCCTGGGACCAAGTGAAGTGTGCAGTTTGTTATCACATTTGGTTCCTCTCCTGACTGGTCAGTCTCATTTACAGATCCTTATTGGAAGCTGTACACGAACCAAACTTTGGTTAAAAGAGGGGTCCTTTTATGCCCACAGGGTCTAAGCCTAAAACGTTAATCAGTGAAGGGTCCAGTGAAAGACAATGGGGAGTGGAGGGGATTCAGGCCAATGGAACAGCGTAAGCCCTATCTCAGTGGCAGCTGATTCTCACCTCATCCAGAATGTAAATTCAATACTGTCACAGCCTTGCTTTTTAAGAAGACAGAAATGCAGATTTTTATGTACAAATGTCTGAGTTTCAAATGTCATCAATGAATCTAAGTTTAAAAACAAAACCAAACCATGAGAAGCCAACATCCCAGTTCTAAAGGCCACATTCCATCTGCATGTTCCAGTGGGTCCTGGCTTAGACACTGTGTGCCTTCAACAAGTGGGATTTAGCTCTGGGGGAAGGTTCAAGTCTCCATGGTGACTGTGAGGAAGAGGGTGTGAGGTGGTGGAGCAGTGGGCAGGGCTCTCTCCACAGGGGTCTCCTTTCACCTGAGACAAACCAGCCTAGCAGCCACTGCCCAGCAGAAGAATGGTCATGGCTCTGAGGGCCTGGGGCCGGATCTCTGAAGTCACTGTTTTCTAGATCCCACTGCCCCAGCCCTGGGGGCCAGTGCAGCCCAGAGGCCCCGTGTTATGGTGCTGCCCATACCTACCACATATGATAGGAGTAAATATGGCCATGCCTTGGTACTGCTGTTTAGAAACAGTTTTGTTCAAGATGAGCCCTCCGAAACTGGGGAGAAAGTAGAGGGCAAATGGTTAGTTTACCTTTGTAGGTGACCTGGCACACCTCTATACAAAATATCTCATCACCCTGCCTTCCCACTTTCCTGAGCTCCACATAAAATATCTGTTGTAGCCAAGCTGGTCTCACCAGTGTCTTGTGCACTATGCATGCTTGTTTTTCCACCTCCATTCTGAGCCTCAGCTGTTCCAGATGACCCATCAGATAATGTCAGCCTACTAGAAACAAATGTCAAACTCCTCTTCAAAGCCACTTAGCTGGCTGGGCTCTGCCACGTGACTGCTCCTGAGCTGTAACCGTAATGCTATTTTCCCGAGCAGAAAATGGAACCTGCATGAGTATCATCCCATGCTGCTTGTTCTCGGAGATGCCACAACAAGACCTCACTCCTACCAGCCCCAGTAGTTTAGCAAAGGTTGTCCTGCCCCCCCTACAGCCCTGGAAAAGTTAGATCGGTTTGTTTAAGGGGCCCAGGAGTTTCCTGGAAGCAAAGACTCCTAGACCACAATGGCCTCTCCCTGAGATTCAAAGTTAGGAAAGTACCTCAGAAAAGACTGGGGTGGTCCCTGTCCAGGCCTGCTAACAGAAAGGGCTCTGGGCAATCAGGTTTCCAGGGTGGAAGACCTGAGATGAGCTAAGGGGCCTGGGGCCACTAATCTCTCAGCCTCCCAGGTCCCACCAGCAGCCATGCTGTAGAAATGGTGTTCACAGAGCCAGGTACGGGGCTCCCTGCAGCATAAGCAGGGGTCCAGGCCAGTGAAGCTCTGGCAGCATAGGAGGGGGAGACCCAGTGTCCTGCAATGCCATGAGGGGACAGGGAACTGAGGCACTCCTGCGCTCATCTGATGTTCCCAAGTTCGGCTCTTCCTGGCTCTCTGGTGCTCCTGCAATTGTAAATAGGGCTGCCTTTCAGAATAAATAAGCCCTAAGGTTCTTGGTGAAAGGGAAAGAGATGAAGAAGAAAGGCATTACTCAACCAGTACCAGGACTTAGTGGGAGAGCCCACAGAAACCACGAGTGCCCCTTCACTCCAGAGGCACCATGGGTCTCAGGCACTCTCCCTGTCTCAGAGGCCAGGGGTGGCCTAGGAAGGGAGAAGCTGGTGCAGCCCTCGCTCATGCTCACCTGCTAATGACCATCGCTAGGATGATTGGGAACCACCCGAACTTCAAGATCTTCATGATGGGTGGGCTCTGCCTGGCAATGAGGACCCACACGGGGATCAGGGCCGTGAAGCCAATACACACCAGTGGTGTCAGATATCGATTGTCTGCGGGGAGAGAGACAGGATGCGTGCCAGGGCACATGAGCATGGCCTCCTGGGCCATGGCCGGGGTCCCAAAGATGAGAGGTGGGCTGAGCACTAAGGGCACTAGAGGTCTGAGAAGACACTTCTGTCCCCAGCAGCTTAGGGTGGACCAACCTAACATACCTTTAAGTAGTTTGTAGCATCTTATGAAGCAACTGGAAAAGCTCCTCTTTGTCCTCAATTCCTGACAGAGTCCCTTTCATTTCTCTTTTTCACTGTTTTCCTGACATAAGAACCCTCTTCCAGTTCCTCCCATCCCAACCTAAGTATTAATGGTGGCATTTACAGGACTGTGACCATGGGCCAGCACTGCTCTCAGCACTTCTCAAGCACAAACTCACTTCATGTTCTCAACTACCCCTCAGAGAGGCATAGGAGAGACTACAGGGTGAAGAGATGGTCCACCAAGACTCAAGCCAGTATGCAGAAATCAGGGCTAAAGCCAGAGTTAATTAATGATGACCATCCTGCTCCTGGCTGAGGCCAGTCCAAGGTGACCTCCTCAGCATCCATGCGTCTCAGGGCCCAGAACATGGTCAGCTTTGCAGCCACTCATGCCCCTGTGTCATTTTCTTTTTTTTTTTTTTAAGATTTTATTTATTTATTTGACAGGCAGAGATCACAAGTAGGCAGAGAGGCAGGCAGAGAAAGAGGAGGGGAAGCAGGCTCCCTGCTGAGCAGAGAGCCTGATGCAGGGATCAATCCCAGGACCCTAGGTCATGATCTTAGCCAAAGGCAGAGGCTTAACCCATTTAACCCATGAACCACCCAGGCGCCCCCCTGTGTCATTTTCTTGAGCTGGTGTGAGCCATGAACACAGACCTGGGTCTGGGACACCTGATTGTACCTGGGGCCAGGCCAGGGCCCAACACATATCATTGCCATTCCCACACACTCTCTTCCTACTTATAGTCTGTGTGTCACCTTCCAAATGCACACAGAATAAGACACAAGCTTTCTCTAGAACAGTCTTCTCACGCCTAGCCCCACGTCCAAAGGGCAGGCTCAGGCTCAGGGCAGTGAATGCCCCTCTGCAAAGTGGGCCTCAGCACTCAGAGGTGTGCAGGTGGGTCTGTGCCCCATACTCCTTCTCTGATCAGAATTATAAGAAGAATCTCCCTCTTGTCTTTCTCTGCACTAAGAAATTACAGTCCAGGGGCACCTGGGTGGCTCAGTGGGTTAAAGCCTCTGCCTTCGGCTCAGGTCATGATCTCAGGGTCCTGGGATGGAGCCTCGCATCAGGCTCTCTGCTCAGCAGGGAGCCTGCTTCCTCCTCTCTCTCTACCTGTCTCTCTGCCTACTTGTGATCTCTGTCTGTCGAATGAATAAATAAAAAATCTTAAAAAAAAAAAGAAAAGAAATTACAGTCCATTCCTTTCCTGGAGCAACTGATTACAAGAAGGGCAGGCCACGTCCACAGTGGGCTACAGACCAAGTGCTTTATGGCAGAAGTGGCCAGCCTCTTCACCATCCCAGGAGATGAGAGACAGACCCAACAGGCTCTGAGAAAATCTCAAAGGCTCTGGGAGGCAGCAGTCTACAGGAGTATTACTTGCAGGATACTTTTGCAGTCCGATTTTTCTAGAATGACTTGGAACCTGGCAGAGGTTCCACCTCATATTTTCCCACCACCATGATGAATACATCCCTCTGCATATGGCTTATCTTCCCAACTACACTGACAGGTGACATGGTCAACAGCTCACTCTTTATCAGTGAAGATTTGTCTGATACACCCCAGGCCCGGTGAACCCCCCAAGCACACCCAAATTAAACACCAGTTTAATTTGAGAGATGTACAGTCTAACGCTATTCAACAGCTTAGTAGGTCGTGTGTTGAAACATGCACTATTTCAGTAGGGGTACAGCAGGGTGGAGAGGAAGGGTCTAGGGATACCTGTGACTTGCATTTGTTTTGCAATTAAAACTCGATTAATCAACCCATGCACAAATCTTGTTTTAAATTCAGTTTTGTTTAAAAAGAAAATTAGGTCATCTTATTATTAGATCTTGATTGCCACTTACAGGAAACTTGAGAATCTCCCAACCATTAAATATCAGTGGCAAGCATATCCCGGGGTGGCAAGGATCCAGGCCCAGAGCTGATAGGGAAAGGTTCCCAGTGCCTGAACACTGTACATGACAGGTACCTGGTCAGTATGCTTAAGATGCTGACATGAAGAGGCTGGATGATGTCTCATGGTCCTGGGTCCATGTTCCCATAGGGCAATGCTAAGCCAAGACTTCACTGCAGCTGTGCCTTTCTCCAGGCATTTCCTCCAACTGAGTGACACCACATACCTCACTGCTCCCCACTGTCCTCTTCACCATCTGCTCCACTCACTGATGCCTCCCTGCCCCCCAGCACTCAGGGTAGTGACCATGCTCAGAATCCACACTTACTAGATCCAAACAATTGTGGGTGGTCAGCTGAGGGGGAAAGTAACAACTGTGAGGCTCAGAGGGGAGTGGTCAGCTGTGGAAAGTTGGAAGGTGAGAACCATCTGGCAAGGGGGATGCTGCCTATCAACACAGTCCAGGACATGAGGAAACCGTGGTGCTCCCAGAGCAGACCTGGGAAGACTCCTGGTGGAGGGAGGTCCTCTGGTCATGAGGGCCTGTCATACAGGATATGTACATGCCTCCCTTGGCTGCTGGCCAGGACACTGGGCCACCTTCTGAGGACACTGGGGCTTCTCCTGCCTCATACCTGTAGAGAGAACCTATGCTGTGTCTGCTTCACTACCCACAGTTGTGGCATTCCTCTTTGGGAGTTGCTTCCCAGGTGGTTTGTATGTGTCCAATGTGAACTGCCTTCCCATGGAGCTCTGTTAGCCTCCAGCCCTCCCTGGTCTTGTGCACCCCTGTCCTAAGGGGGAGACTGATAACGTATCTGTTGACCTGAGTGGTTGGGAGAGCTTCAGGTACCTGCTAGAGAACACCTCAAAGTTGCTGAATGACCTCAGGCTTTGCCTCTGGAAAAGTAGGATTTCTGACCCCATCGGTTCCTTTCTGTGTGAAGAGTGCCTGATCTGAATGCTGCAAGCTGGGTGTGAATGTCAGACCCAGCCTTGCTTGTGGGCCCCTCCTCCCTGGAGCACCCCTTACCTTTGTGTTTATAGAAGAAGCTGCTGACAAAGGCCAGAATGGACAGTGTGATGAGATCTCCCAGGCTGGCAGCAATAGGCGTGGCAATATTGTCTGGGTTGAGCCCGAGCTTCCGAGCACCAATCACTATACAGACCATCAGCATTCCTGTGGAAAGGAGACAGGGGACACTCAAAGCACAGGATGAGAAGGTGTCAGGGAGGCTGCTCAGTAACTCGCTTCTATTCACACAGACCTTGCCTGAAGCCAGGCTGCCCTGACACTCAGTTTCACTGCTGTGCTGGAGCCTGAGGAGGCTATGGCTTTGGGGCAGGGGGTAGACCCTGTGACATGCAAGTGTGATATCAAGAAGCAGTCTGAAAGCTTTGCTTATACACTCAAATCCATGAGGGGGAAAACACGGAGATGATTCCTGGGCTCCCAAACCACCTAGAGCTACAGACATGAAGCTCACAGCCCCTCACTTCAGGGAAGATGATTCCAAAACCACTCCGAACGATGGAGCCCCAGGGGCAGAACACATCCTCTTGTGTCCATTGAAGCCCCTGGGGAAACAGATGCCTTGGTGCAATTGGTCACACGAGGGGTTTGTCAGGGGCAAAGGCTGGGAGGGGGAGTTGGGGAGATGGGGGTGCCAGGAGAGCCACAGGATGCTGTGGGGGTCACCCAGGGTGGGAGAAGGAGAGGGATGGAAGGGGAAGCAGGTGCAGACTGCACTATAGTACTGTCAGCAGGGCCACATCTCTGGGGAACAGGTCCATCTCAGGAGCCCAGAAGGGCCACCACTGAGTGCAGGCAGCAGGTGGCCTCTGCCAATGGGGCTGGGGGTGGAGTTTCAGGGTGCTGCACTGGCAACTTCCCCAGGGCCTCCTTTCCATCCTGACCACGTGTTCTGAAGTGACGGTCATAGGTTATCCTCTAGTCCTCAGCCACTGCCTAGGACTTAATCCAACAGCACTGCATGTGGGTCTTTAAGAAGACACTTTGTATTTTGGCTATTGGTGTTTTAACATTTTATCCAGTATTCTGTAACTCTAAATAAAATTATCCTTATCACCTCCATGCCATACTAGCATAGCCATAACTGGCCATAGTTTGTGCCCTGTTTCATGACCAGGTCACAGCTACTTTCTCTCCTTTGAAAGGTCAGTTCTAAGTGAAATTGAGTCTGCATAGCTGGTGGTATGGCAGCAATCCCCCAGGGACCACACAAGACACCACTGGCTTGAGAGCACTTACTAAAATCTATCACCACTACCCCCCTGGTTCTACAGCAGCATTATGCAGGGGTCATGTTATGAGCAACCAGCAATGTTTCTGAACTTCTACACCTCTCTGGACAACCCAGCTATGTCCATGCTGCTGAGCTCCATAGCCTCTCTGAGCCTCAGTTTCCTCATCTATAAAATGGGGAGCTAGGAATGGAATTCTCTACATGGCCCCACAGAACAGGACTGGCCTTCTGGATCATCTGATTGTGTGGTTTTCAGAGGAGACTTCACGTCAAGGATCTCCAGGGCTCTAACTTTCCAGAGGGTGTGGCATACTCATCCTGCTCTTCCCTTGGCCAGACTGGAACAGGAGCACACATCCTACCCAGGGAAGCACAGTTTGTGAATCTATCTGCTCCTGGGTTTCTGCACTCTTACCCTCCCTCCTGATTATATGCACCAGCACAGGAAGGAAGGGAAACCAAATAGCCTGCCAGGTCATCTTACAGAATGCTGAGCTCAAAGGGGTTTTCTAAACAGTCAGATGGGGGACAGAAGTGTAAATGCAAATCCAATTCATAGTTTTAACCTATTCCTTCTGTACTTGCAAATGGTTTGCAAGAGATACTCAGACACGCAGTCCAGAAGAGAACCAGAATAAAGCCCATTCATTCAGCAAACATTTAGGAGCTGGTAATATGCCCATTTTAGGTAATGAAAATAACCATCAGGCTCTGTACTCACACAGTAAATGCTTGTCAGGTGGAGGACTGGACAGTGCTCAAACAAGTGAACCAGCATGTGAAGTAAATAAACAGGACATGAAAAGAAAGCATGATTACAAATGGGGGGTGACCCTAGAGAGCTGATCAGAGTGGGATCAGAAAAAAGACACTTGGCACTTTGCTGAAATTCTACGTGCTCATGGACGGGTGTCTCACTGCACCAGAACACCAACATCACAAAACAGTGCAGTAACTCACCAGAGCATCCTGGCACCGCAAAAGTGCCCGGAGCACAGCAGATGCCCAGTAAGTAGCAAGTCATGAGTGAATGGGTGACATTCTACAGTAACAGCTGCTACAGACATGCATGAGCTCCCTGAAGATAGGGTTATATCTATCAGTGCTCATGTCTTCCTGCCTTCTATAGGCACGTAGGAAGCACCTGGTGTGTGGCAGGCAGTGTGGTGATAGGAACAGAATTGGAGAAGCGGGGCCTCTCTCTAAGGAGCTGACATTTTAGCTAGGAGGTGAGACAGAAAATGAATGAAGAAAGTGGTTAATTACAGATTTTCACAAGTGCTCTATAAGGAAAACAGGTGCATGGTGCAGAAGAGCATGGTGGCAGCCGGGAGAAGAGGGGAGGGCAGAACCTGTGCAAGGGCCATCTGAAAAGACCTCTCTGCAGAGATGAAATTGAAGTTATACCTGAGCCTTGCTCTCCACCATGATTGAGAGCTGCAGAGCCCACCACAAGTCCAAATGTAAGCTGTGCTCAAGAAATGTTTAAAAACCGACTGAATGAGTAAGTGAATGAAGGGATGAAGGGATGAGGGGATGGATGGATGGATGGATGGATGGAGAGATGAATGTGTCTACTGAGCAAAGGCTAGTTCTTTAAATGGAGGGAAGAGAAGTGGAGTCAGCAGCTTACTCTGGCACACATACCCTGCCTGGAAGGGGACTCATCCTCCCTGCCTACCTTCAAGGTGCATCAGTAACCCAACAGGCTGTCCCCCACCCCCTGGCAGGTATGTGAGGCTCCATCATTAGTGCTTCCATTTTTCATATCTCAAGGAATTGAAACAAAAAGAGGTGAGAGCAGAGCACTTAGGAATGGGGGTGGAGAGAGCCAGGAGGGGGTGGTCACTGGGGTGAGGGGATCAGCTGACCTAGGGCAAAGGCGGCGAAGAAGGCAGTGATGATGCTGCTGGCACACAGCAATTCCACCTTTGCAAAGTCTAACTCCTCCTTAGACACAGCACCCAGCAGCAGGGCAGCCACAGCAGCCAGGAGACCCACGACAGTAGCCTGCACCTGTCAGGGCAGAAATCAGAAACGTGAGGAAACATGCCTCTGACCACCATCACTCCTCCCTGCTTTTCACTCTTTCTCCTCTCTGACCTTGAGAGGTCATTATGACATTCACCTCTACCTCTCTTCCCTTACCCTAAAATCTGCCAATGGCCCTTCCAACCTGGGAAAAACAAAGAACTTTCTTCAATCCAACTCCTTGGGAAACTAGTTTTCCTGTTCTGCAACTAGTTCAATGTAATTTGCTTCAAGAAATCTTCATCTTTTACTCAGCCTTTGGCCAAGGGCAACCAGTCTCTTGCTTGGGGCTCCTCTCACAGCTCTGGGTAGAAGTGCTCTGTGGTCTCCAGGTACACAGACAACCAATCTCCCCTGCAATATGGAAACACTCCATGATCCACAGCTACACCTTGGAAGCCTCTATGCACACTTTCCATCTCTCTCCCTGCCTTCCTTCCTTGGCACTTGCTCTGCATGCTGGTGCCCCCTTTCTCTACATTCTCCCCCATTCAAGCTGTGGTTCCCATTTCATCTCAGTGGGGACACATCTCTGCTACTCACTGAGGTTAATACCATGAAGTTCCCCTGGTCTCAGTATCATTCCTGGCACCTCTTCTCAAGAGAGTTGACCCTTCAACAACACAGGCGTTGGGCTTCTGACATCCTATGCAGAAGAAAACCTGTGTGTAACTTGAGACTTCCCCCAAAACTTAACTACTAATAACCTACTGTTGACCAGAAGCCTTACCTATAAAGTCAAGTAACACATATTTTGTATGTTATGTGTACTACATACTGTATTCTTATAATAAAGCAAGCTAGAGAAAAGAAAATTAAGAAAACCATAAGGAATTATACATTTACAGTACTGTATTTCTTGAAACATATCTGCATAGAAGCAGACATGCACAGTCCAAACCTGTGTTGTCCAATGGTTAACTGTAACTCATATGTCTTTTTCTAAAATAATTTTTTCATTTTTTAAAAAATATTTATTTATTTGAGAGAGGGTGTGAGAATGGGAGAGAGAGAGAGCATGAGGGGGGAGAGGTCAGAGGGAGAAGCAGGCTCCAAACGGAGCAGGTAGCCCAACATGGAACTCAATTCCAGAACTCCAGGATCAGTACCTGAGCTGAAGGCAGTTGCTTAACCAACTGAGCCACCCAGGTGCCCTAATTCAAATGTCTTAATGGAAACAGAAACATGTTGTGTTATTAAAGAAGGCTGAATAAACAGAACTGTACCATATACATGGATGAAAAATGCTCCCCAAATTAACATACATAATTCCAACCAAAGCCCCAGGAAGCTTTTTCATGGCACTTGACAACTCATCTTGAGTTTCACAAAGATAAGTAGATGTGCAAAAATAGCCTAGACAGTTTGAGAAAAAAGATCAAGAGGGAGTTTTGGCACATTCATTATCGATACATAGTTTTAAGGCTATAGTAATTAAAACATGGTGGTACTGGCAGAGAAACAGACAAACAGATCAGCAGGACAGACTGGTATCCAGGAATTGTATGAATATATGAAAATTTAATATATAAAAATTTAATAATGATAAAGGTGGCATTTCAAATCAGTATGGAATGGGTGGATACTGAATAAACAAGGAAAGAGAAAGTGGGTATCTATCTGGGGGAAAAATATATTACTACTTTATACCATACAGACACATAAACATAGACACCTCACTAAACATAAAACCTCAAGTGTGAAATAGAAGAAAATATAGAATAATATGTTTCAAATTTTGGATTAGAGAGGGACTCCCTCTGAAGATAAAACATGTAAAATCTATAAATAAAAATAGAGATGCCTGTATATAAACCCAATTATAACTTTTATGTGATACCAGAAATTCAAAGGTGAAGAGAGAGCTAGAGAAAATATTTCCAGCATTTACAACTAATAAAGCGTTAGTGATCAAAATAATGAAGTCCATTTTATGAATCAATGGCAACTTTGAAGAACTCAATAGAAAAATGTACACAGAAAAGGAAATACAAATGGCTAAGAAACACACAAAACACACAAAAATGTGACCAACTTCCTGAATAATCAGGAAAACTTAAAATAAAATCCCAATTTAATAGTAGGTATCTTATTTCTTTGTAACTGGCATTGCTCTTCCTCTACTAAAAGGTCAGTGCCATCTCAGTTTCTACTGGAGTCCCTCAGCAGGTCCTCAGCCCTCATTTGTGCTCATCCAATGAAAGAATGAATCAATGCATGAATGGGATACACTATTTTTATCCATCAGAATAGGTAAAATTAAAATTTAAAAGGTTGATAACATAAAATTCACACTGACAAATATATACGAAAATGGTTCTCTAAATGTCGATGTGGTAAAATTGGTACAGGAATTTGGGGGGAGGGGATTTGGTTACAATTTATCCATATACTTTATGATCTAGCATTTGCCCAGGAAAAATTTGCACATGTGAACAAAGAATAGTGTAATAATAATGATGATTGGAGCTGATATTTACTGAGTGCTTACTATGTGCTATTCTCAGTGATTTCCATTTATTAAGTCACTCTTGAAAGTGTAAGTTACAGAATTATATGTACAGTATAATACTTCTAAATGCTTAAAAAATACAGAAACTGGGTCAAGATGGCAGAGGAGTAGCAGACAGAGATGATATCAGGTCGCAGGAGTTCAGCTAGATAGTTATCAAACCATTCTGAACACCTACAAACCCAACAGGAGATTGCAGAGAAAAAGAGCAGCAATTCTAGAGACAGAAAGGTAGGATGTGTGGAGAAGTGGATCCAAAGTGACAGGAAGATAGAACGCTGGCAGAGAAGCTGGCTCCCGGCAAGCAGTGGAGCAACCAAACTTTTAGAAGTTTGCTCCACTGAGGGACATCATTCCAGAGGCTAAGCGGGGTGGAGCCCTCAAGGGGACAGTGTGGTCTCAGGTCCCATGGGGTCACGGAAAGACTGGAGGTGTCTGAGTGTAGCAGAGCTTGCAGGTATCAGAGCGGGTAAGCCAACTACAGAGACAGAGCCGAGGAGTGAGCTCTCAGCTTGGGGTTACCTTAAACTGTGATTGGTGGCACAGTGGGACCACTGCTCTTTGAGCAGGGACCCCACAAATGGCAGATCCAGAAAGACTGAAATTCCTCCACTGGAAGAACAGCATGGCAGGAATCTGCTGGGTTTGAAGACTCCAAACGGGGCTGTGCACCATAGACAGAAATGCTTGGTTACAGGCCAGGTGAGCACAGAGAATGGCTGGAGACCAGGGAGAGAGGAGGGTTTGACTGCTTTTCTCTGAGGGCGCACTGAAGAGTGCAAACCCAAGCTCTCGGCTCCCTGGGCCAGAGATTGGGAGGCCGCCATTTTCATTCCTGTCCTCAAGAGCTCAATGGGAAGCATTCAGGGAACAAAAGCTCCTGAGAAACAACCCAAGCAGAGTACTTAGCCTGGCCCCTGGCAAGGGCGGTGCAACTCCACCTGAGGCAAAGACATTTGAGAATCACTACAACAGGACTCTCCAAAGAAGATCAGCAAGAACATCCAGCCAAGACCAAGCATGAGCTTGGTCCCCCCCTCTAGAGGAGGGGAAAGCAAAACAGAAATTCATGGCTTTCTCCTCATGATTCCTTAGTCTTGCAAAGTTAATTAAACTTTTAAATTTTATATATCTCTTATTCTAATTTTAAAAAATTTTCCTCTTTCCTCTTTTAACATTTTTTAACTAGTTTACCTTAACAATAACTTTCTAAAAAAATCTTAAAACTTCATTATCATAGTCATATTTTATCCTTCATTGTATCTAACTTTAATTTTTTATACCATGGAGGTTTTTCATCTAAAAAATTCTGGGATACAACTTCTTCTAATAGATCAAAATATAATATAAATCTAGCACAGGGATATGTTCTAAAATCCAGCCTGAGCAACTTCTCTCCACTTTCTTTTCCTTTCTTTTTCCAACCATCTTATCAATTCCTTTTTTAGAATTTTTTATACTTTTCATCTTTACAGTCATATTCCATCCCTTCATTGTGTTAAACCTTTTAATTTTAACATTTTATTTAACCCATATACCCAGAAATATTTATTTTTTAAATTTCTATTTTTTAAATTTATTTTCAGTGTTACAAAATTGTTTATGCACCACACCCAGTGCTCCATGAAATATGTGCCCTCTATAATACCCATGATCAAGCTCACCAAACCTCGCACACCCCACCCTGCAAAAACCCTCAGATTATTTTCAGAGTCCACAGTCTCTCATGGTTCATCTCCCCCTCCAATTTACCCCAAATACCTTCTCCTATCCAGCTCCCCATGTCCTCTGTGTTATTCCTTATGCTCCCCAAATAAGTGAAACCATATGGTAATTGACTCTCTCTGCTTGACTTATTTAATTCAGCATAATCTCTTCCAGTCTCATCCATGTTGATACAAAAGTTGGGTATTCATCCTTTCCAATGGAGGCATAATATTCCATAGTATTTATGGACCACATCTTCTTTATCCATTCATCCATTGAAGGGCATCTTGGTTCTTTCCACAGTTTGGTGACTGTGGCCATTGCTGCTATGAACATTGGGGTACAGATGGCCCTTCTTTTCACGACATCTGTATCTTTGGGCTAAATATCCAGTAGTGCAATTGCAGGGTCATAGGGTAGCTCTATTTTTAATTTCTTAAGGTATCTCCATACTGCTTTCCAAAGTGGCTGCACCAACTTGCATTCCCACCAACAGTGTAAGAGGGTTCCCCTTTCTCCACAACCTCTCCAACACATGTGTTTCCTGTCTTGTTAATTTTGGCCATTCTAACTGGTGTCAGGTGGTATCTCAATGTGGTTTCGAATGGAATCTCCCTGATGGCTAGTGATGATGAACTTTTTTTCATGTGTTTGTTAGCCATTTGTATGTCTTCTTTATAGAAGAGTCTGTTCATGTCTTCTGCCCATTATTTGACTTGATTCTCTAATTTTTGAGGTGTTGATTTTGAGAAGTTCTTTATAGATCCCGGATATCAGCCCTTTGTCTGTACTGTCATTTGTGAATATCTTCTTCCATTCCATGGTGTGCCTCTTTGTCTTGTTGACTGTTTCCTTTGCTGTGAAGAAGCTTTTGATCTTGATGGAGTCCCATCCTTTGCCTTTGGAGACATATCTTGAAAGAAGTTGCTGTGGCCAATGTTGAAAATGTTACTGCCTATGTTCTCCTCTAGGATTCTGATGGATTCCTGCCTCACATTGAGGTCTTTTATGCATTCGAGTTTATCTTTGTGTATGGTGTAAGAGAATCGTCGAGTTTCATTCTTCTACACACAGCTATCCAATTTTCCCAGAACCATTTATTGAAGAGACTGGTTTTTTTCCACTGTATATTTTTTCCTGCTTTGTCAAAGATGACTTGACCATGGAGTTGAGTGTGCATATTTGGGTTCTCTACTCTGTTCCCTTGTCTATGTGTCTGTTTTTGTGCCTGTACCATGCTGTCTTGGTGATCACAGCTTTGTAGTAAAGCTTGAAATGAGGCAACGTGATGCTGCCAGTTTTGTTTCCCCTTTTCAACATTTCCTTAGCCAATTGGAGTCTCTTCTGATCCATCCAAATTTTAGGATTGTTTGATCCAGCTCTTTGAAAAATGCTCGTGGAATTTTGATCAGAATGGCATTGAAAATACAGATTGCTCTAGGCAATATAAATATTTTAACAATGTTTATTCTTCCAATCCATGAGCATGGAATGGTCTTCCATTTTTTTGTGCCTTCTTCAATTTCTTTCATGAGTGAACTCTGTAGCTCCTCGAGTACAGATCCTTTACTTCTTTAGTTAGGTTGATTCCAAGGTATCTTATGGATTTTGGTGTTATAGATAATGGACTGATTCTCTCATTTTCCTTTCTATATTTTCATTGTTAGTGTACTAGAAAGCAACTGATTTCTGTACATTGATTTTCTATCCTGCCACATTACTGAATATGAGTTCTTGTAGTTTGGACGTGGAGTCTTTTGGGTTTTCTATATAAAGTATCATCTTATCTGCAAAGAGAGAGAATTTGACTTCTTCATTGCCAATTTGAATACCTTATATCTCTCTTTGTTGTCTGATTACTGTTGCTAGGACTTCTAATACTATGTTGAACAAGAGTGGTGAGAGCGGGCATCCTTGTCATGTTCCTGATCTCAAAGGGAAGGCTGTCAGCTTTTCCCCACTGAAGATGATATTCACTGAGGGATTTTCATAGATAGATGTTATGAAGTTGAGGGTTGAGGAATGTTCCCTCTAACCCTATACTTTGAAGCGTTTTAATCAGGAACAGAAGCTGGATTTTGTCAAATGCTTTTTCTGCATCAATTGAGAGGACCATGTGTTTCTTCTCTCTTATAGATTTATCCTATCACATTGAGTGATTTGCGATTGTTTAACCACTTTTGCAACCCAGGGATGAACCACACCTTGTCATGGTGGATAATCTTTTTTAATGTACTGTTGGATCCTGTTAGCAAGGATCTTGTTGAGAATCTTAGTATCCATATTCATCAAGGATACTGGTCTGAAATTCTCCTTTTTGGTGGGCTCTTTGCCTGGTTTGGGTATCAGGATAATGCTGGCTTCATAAAAGGAGTCTGGAAGTTTTTCTTCTGCTTCATTTTTTTGAGACAGCTTCAGGAGAAGAGGTATTATTTCTTCTTTGAAAATTTGGTAGAATTCCCAAGGGAATCCATCAGGTCCTTGGGCTCTTGTTTTTTGGGAGGATTTTGATTACTGCTTCAATCTAGTTACTAGATATTTGTCTATTCAGGTTGTCAATTTCTTCCTGATTCAGTTTTGGAAGTTTATAGTTTTCCAGAAATGAATCCATTTCATCTAGGTTGCTTAACTTACTGGTATATAACTGTTGATAATAATTTCTGATGATTGTTTCTCTTTCCTTGGTGTTAGTTGCTATCTATCCCTTTTCATTCATAATTTTATTAATTTGGGCCTTCTCTCTTTTCTTTTGGATTAGTTTGACTGATGGTTTGATATTTTTGATTCTTTGAAAAACCAGCTTCTAGTTTCATTGATGCATTCTACTGTATCTCTAGTTTCTATCTCATTGGTCTCTGCTCTAATCTTGATTATTTTCCTTCTTGTATGGGGTTGGCTTAATTTGTTGTGGATTCTCTAGTTTCTATAAGGTGTAATAACAGCTGGTATATTCTCGACTTTTCAGGTTTGAGGGCGGCGTGGATGGCTATGTATTTCCCCCTTAGGACTGCCTTTGCTGTATCCCATAGGTTTTGGACTGAAGTGTCTTCATTCTCATGGGTTTCCATGAATTGTTTGAGACCTTCCTTGATTTCCTGGTTGATCCAAGCATTTCTAAGTAAGGTGGTCTTTAGCTTCCAGGTGTTTGAATTCCTTCCAAACTTTTCCTTGTGGTTGAATTCCAATTTCAAAGCACTGTGATCTGAGAATATGCAAGGAATAATCTCAGTCTTTTGGTATCGGTTGATTCCTGATTTGTGACTCAGTATGTGGTCTATTCTGGAGAAGGTTCCATGTGCACTTGAGAAGAATGAGTATTCTGTTGTTTTAGGGTGGAGGGTTCTGTATATATCTATGAGATACATCTGGTTCAATATGTCATTCAATGCTCTTGTTTCTTTATTGATTTTCTGCTTGGATGATCTGTCCATTACTGAGAGTGGCATGTTAATATCCCCTACTATTAATGAATTCATATCAATATGACTCTTTATCTTGATTAACAGTTGTCTTAGGTAGTTGGCTGCTCCCATATTGGGGGCATAAATATTTACAATTGTTAGAACCTCTTGGTGGATACATCCTTTAAGAATGATGTAGTGTCCTATATATCTGATGACAGTCTTTAGTTTAAAATCTAATTTATCTGATATGAGAATCACTATCCCAGTTTTTTTTTTTATGCCCACTGGCATGAAAGATGCTTCTCCATCACTTCACTTTCAGTCTGGATGTATCCTTAGGTTCAAAATGGGTCTCTTGTAGACAACATATGGATGGGTCCTGTGGTTTTATCCGATCTGCAATCCTGTGTCATTTTATGGGCACATTTAGACCATTCATATTGAGAGTGATTATTGAGAGACACATTTTTATTGTCATCGTGTTACCTGTAAAGTCCTTGTTTCTAAAGATTGTCTACATAAATTTCTGTTCAATGATATTCTTGGGTTTTCCCCTCTTTTTTTTTTTTTTACTGGATCTTTTTTTTTTTTACTTTATTTAAGCTTTATATAAACATATAATGTAACCCCACCACCCTCACCCAACCCCTCTTCCCCCCACCCCCCTCAGTTTGTTTTATGACATTAAGAGTCTCTTTTGGTTTTTCTCCCTCCCGATCCCATCTTCTTTCATTTTTACTTTTCCTACCACCTTAACTCCCACCCCC
>RCUC01016798.1:0-14734 GCA_003697995.1 Taxidea taxus jeffersonii
AAAGAACCTAGATGTCCATCAACAGATGAATGGATAAAGAAGATGTAGTATATATATACAATGGAATACTATGCAGCCATCAAAAGAAATGAAATCTTACCATTTGCGACGACATGGATGAAACTAGAGCGTATTATGCTTAGCGAAATAAGTCAACTGGAGAAAGACATCTATCAGATGATCTCCCTGATATGAGGAAGTGGAGATGCAACGGGGGTGGGGGTTAAGGGGGTAGGAAAAGAAAAAATGAAACAAGATGGGATCGGGAGGGAGACAAAACAAAAGAGACTCTTAATGTCATAAAACAAACTGAGGGGGGTGGGGGGGAGAGGGGTTGGGAGAGGGTGGTTGGTTACATTATATGTTTAAATAAAAAAAGCTTAAATAAAAAAAAGATGAATAAGTTTTGGGGCTCTAATATATATCATGGTGATTATTGTTAACAGTATTGTTGCTAAGACAGAAGATCTTAATTTTTCTTACTCCACCACTACCACCACCACAACAAAGAAAAATAAAAATTAACTATGTAAGAAGATGGATGTGTTTGTTAATTTGATTATGATAATCATCTCACAGTTAATGCAATGTATTAACTCATCACATTGTATGTCTTTAAAAAAGTCGTATTGTGCAACTGAAATATATAATGTTTTTATTTGTTAATCATACCTCAATAAAGCTTGGAAAAAAAAATATGAGGAAATCTTAGAAATGTGTCTGAATTCCTTATATTCATTCTATGCATTAATATCGTTTTATTTTGATATGGTAGAGGCAACACCATCAGTCTTCAGGATTTTAGGGCTGCAAGTGTTCTTAATCCATATGATCTCAGATTTGATCCTTTCATTATAGTCACACTAAATCAGGCATTCATAGTCTTCTGGTCTTCCTTCCTATTTTTAATCTCTTCCTGAACCTATGATAGTGGATCTCAAACATTTTGTTCTTTGGAACCCTATATATCCCTAAAAATTAATGGAAAACTTTTACTTATGCAGGTTATACCTATTGATATTTGTTGTAATCGATATCAAAATAGAAAAATTTAAAAATGCTTATTGATTAATTTAAAATATCAATAATAGCCCATTATATGTTAATATAACTTGAAATTTTTAATGAAAATTGTGTTTTTCCCACTGCACTTCTGCGTTCTGAAAATACATGGTTGGCCATCTAGAATATTTTTTAAAATTAAGAATTTATAGTTTACATGGTTTTTGCTAACAATATATATACAGTTGCTAACTTCACTTTTTGTAGAACTTGCTTTGGGAAACAGGTTGTTTATCTCGAAGTGATATTTCAATTAGTAAATCACCTATTACAAAACTTTGATGAAGATGAGCCCTCAGCATTGGAAGGATTGAAAGGAGTTCAGGGTTCTTTGGTACAGTATTGGCTGTAATTTTGGATAAAGAGACAGTGGCTTAGTTTCATGTTTAGGTGTCATAAGTAGGCTAGACTTGGGCCCCAGGAAATGCTAGACATACCCATCAAGGAAAGGATGTGAATTGCCAAGTTGACCTCAGAGAAAAAAGTAGGAGGACTGCAGTATGAAGTTTAGTGGAGTCCTCGTCTACTAGAAGAAAGATGAAGACTCCAATAATAGATTCAGAATTCTAGATCACATATTACTTTCATCTAATGCACGTCTATCTTGAGTATTGTATTTTTCAAACCATGAATAATAGTGATCTTCTATCCTTATTGAAAAATTATCATATATTTTAATTTTACTTACTTCACACATTTATGGAGTGCCTACTCTGTTTTAAGCACTGTTTAGGCATTGGGAAATGATGGTGAACTCAAGGTACATAAGATCCTTGCTCTCATGTAGCTTATATTCTATTTGGCAGGAACCATGCAATAAGAAGTGCTGTGAAAAGATGAAGCAGAATGACAGAGCAGGGGAAAACCACTTTAGAGGATGGTTCTCAAAAGCTTCTCTGAGAAAGTGACATTTGAATTGAGCCTTGAATAGTACAAATGGGGAGCCATTAGGGAGAAGGATGTTCCAAACATCAACAAGCATAAAAACCCTGAGAAGGGAACACACTTGATGTGTTCAAAAGACAGGAAGAAGGCTTGTGTTCCCACTGAAAGCAGTTTATTCCATTTTATGAGATCCTAATAACATTAGCAGACAAGCACTAAACCATTCCAGTTTTGTGCATTTAATTCTTTTATAAGATCTCTAGAAGAAATTGGTCCAACGGACTAACCTGTCATTTGTGTATTCATTTAGCAGCTCTAATTACTAAATGTAAATTTATGTGGCATAATCCTCTCCTGGCTTTCCTCCTGACTGGGTCTTTGGGGCTCTTACTCCTTTATACTCACTCCTCTTACAGCTTAGTCTTTAGTCTTTTTTATTCTCACTCAATGATCTCTTTAAGTGATTTCATCCTTTACCATCATTTGCCTTTTATGTACTAACTACTTGGCATATTTACTTGGGTATATCACAGAAATCTGAACATGAACATGCCCAAAACTGAATTCTCACTCCCCCTCCCTACTAAAGGTAGGCTCCTTTTTTATCTTTTTTTAAAATCTCAATATATGAGATACCTCCATTCGTGAATTGCTCAAACCAGTCAACATCTAGTCCATTATCAATGTTCTATTAATTTGACCTTTAGAACATATTAGATTAAGCTATTTCCTTTCTATTCCATTGTCACTTTCTTTTTTTTTTTTTTAAGATTTTATTTATTTATTTGACAGACAGAAATCACAAGTAGACAGGCAGGCAGGCAGAGAGAGTGGAGGAAGCAGGCTCCCTGCTGAGCAGAGATCCCGATGTGGGGCTGGATCCCAGGACCCTGAGATCACCACCACCCGAGCTGAAGGCAGAAGCTTTAACCCACTGACCCAAGCCGAAGGCAGAAGCTTTAACCCACTGAGCCACCCAGGTGCCCCCCCATTGTCACTTTCTTAACCCAAGCCTCCATCTTATTGGGTTGCCCTCAGTTGCCTCCTTTATGATTTCTCTACTTTTGCCTTTGCTGTGCTCCAATCCATTCTCTACTCAGAAACGGAAGTAAGCTCTTAAAAGCATGAATTAAATCATGTCACTTTACTGCTTAAAACCATCTAATGGTACCCTGGTTCTCTGAAGTCAAACTTCTTAACATGGCTTGAAAAGCCCTGATAATTTAAGCGCTGTACTGTCTGGTCTCATTTTTTAGCCACACTGGCCTTATATACATCCCAAACCATGCCATGCTTTCTCTTATCTTAAGGCTTAAGGTTTTTTGCTATTTCTTTTACCTGCATTTCTCTTTTCTCTTTTTTTTAACCTTCATTACTGCAACCTATTCTTCAGGTATTGACTTAAATGTCAGTTCCATAGAGAGGGGCCTTTCTCTGAATGACAGCCTGGTCTGAATAGATATATAATAGGAACTACCTTCCTTTTAACTCTTCTTAAAACCTTCTGTTATTTTTCTATAATCAAACCTTATCAGGGGTGCCTGGGTGGCTCAGTGGGTTAAGCCTCTGCCTTCGGCTCAGGTCATGATTTCAGGGTCCTGGGATCGAGCCCCACATCAGGCTCTCTGCTCAGCAGGGAGCCTGCTACTCCTCTCTCTCTGCCTGCCTCTCTGCCTACTTCTGCCTACTTGTGATTTCTCTGTCAAATAAACAAATAAATCTTTAAAAAGAACAAAAACCTTATCAAACTGTCAGTATATTTATTTGTATGTTTATTTGCTTGGTGTTAGTTTTCTCTTCCAGACTATAAGTTACATGATAACAGACCATGTATCTTTGGCTTATCATTCTGTACCTAGCTCCAAGCACAATGCTTGTACATAGTACATAGCTCAAGAAACACAGTATTTGGTGAGCAGATGTGAGAAGATAAGTGCCTGTACTAGTGTGATACCATTGAGAATGGGAAGGAAAATACGAGTAGAAAAGCTCCTGATGAACTCATAGTGATAGAGCTACTAGAAGGATCCAGGAAATATTCTTTGTGAGGACACTGGTAGCTCTTGTTGTTATTGTTGTTTTATGTGTACATGTGTGTGTGCTTTAATTTGTGGTAGCTACCCAACATGTAGGAATGATATTTATAGTATCTGTCCAAGATGTTGGAATGATATACATCACACATCTTAGTGATGTGTGTAGCCTTTCCTTATACTTGTGAAGAAAGCCAGGTGAAGTCCAGTTCTAAGGATTTAAACACCCCATTCCAGTAGAAAGCCTAGAGAGGTTTCCTTGTAGAAAATCATCCACGACTTTGGAAGGCCACTTGTCCATGAATTAGTAAGATAATTACCTTTATCATTGAACTACAAAAATCTCTTACTGTTTTAAAGTCATAACATATGGGCTTTAATTTTTAGTGTAATCATTAATAACCTTATCAGTTTGAGGAAGTAGCTAGGGGAATACTTATTTACTTACACTGAAACTTTTTTTTTTTAAATTAAGGGAGAGAATAAGGGGGAAGAGGGTCAGAGAGAGAGGGAGAGGCAGACTCTCTGCTGAGCTGGGAGCTCGAAGTAAGGCTGGATCCTAGAGATCAGGGCCCAAGACGAAGGCAGATGCTTAACCAACTGAGCCACCCAGATACCTCTACCTACATTAAAACTTAAAGCAATGCTGTTCCTCATAGATTTTTTTGAGGTTTGATCAGGCCTGTCTATTGCAGAGTTCAAAACCCTTTGTTTCTAGTGAGACAGACTGTGGTGTGGTCACAACCAACAGAGACAAAACAAAGAGAAGGAAATGAGGAGAAACTTGAACTATTCACTTTGAATTTGGGCTTTAAAAAGAAGCAAAAGTGCTGGAAACAAGTGATTGAGCTGAAAATTTTAGATTATAATTTTTATTTATTTTACAAAGTTTGGGATTTTATTTATTATGCATAAATTGGTTACATGATGCAATTTTATAATTTTAAATAAGCATGATATAAGGCAATCTGTATACCTTAATGGTTAAATTGGAAAGATTGAGGTTATTTTACCAAATAAGTTATTTTTTATAAGATTCATATAAATCAACCTCCTAGTACATATCAGAGATTCTGTGGATAAACTTTCAGTTTAATTCTGCAAACATTCATTGAGTCTCTTTATTTAATTTAATTTATTTTATTTTATTTATTTGACAGAGATCACAAGTAGGCAGAGAGGCAGGCAGAGGGAGAGGAAGAGAAGCAGGCTCCCCATTGAGCAGAGAGCCCAATACTGGGCTCGATCCCAGAACCCTGGGATCATGACCCGAGCCGAAGGCAAGGCTTTAACCCCACTGAGCCACCCAGGTTTCCCTCGTTGAGCCTCTTTTATGTATTGGTTGCTTTGTTCTCAAAGCTGAACAATATCACCTTAAGCTAAATATATCTGAAATAGCGACAAAGTGAGACTAGTTATTGGCTGGGGACTTTTGTGTGTCTGTGTACATCTCCCATAAGGGGGCAGCAAAGGACCAGCATGATTTTGTTAACATGTAGTATTGCTGGAGTGGCTCACAGATAAATCTTAAGTAATGGAAATCTTTCAAGAGTAAGGGAAAACAGAGAGGATTGTTAACAGTTTTACTTAGTTCCTAGATTATCTTTTCTATGGTATGGTATGGTTTTTGTATGACACAGTTGATAATCTCACAGGGACTGTGGTATCAGTGATAGTCTAGTGACTGAATGTTTGCCATGGGGTCAGTTGTTGGAGTTTGAACGCTAGCAGTGTGACATACCAGCAGCGGAACCTGGAAAGACTGCTTCACCTTTCTAAACCTCAACTTCTTCCTCTATTAAAAAAAGGGAGAAAAGTGTTAGGGAATAGCAGTGTCTACTTCAAATGGTTTTAATAAACACAGTTGAATTACTGTATCCTGGAGAGGCTAAAAGATGGAGCTAGAAAAAACTAACCCGGTCATCTACTCTTTGCTTAAAGTCCTGTTTAGGGTCTGATGAAGGAAAGTATAGGGCATTACTGTGGTAGTTATTTCTACATTTTTTTTTTTTAAATTTATTTGACAGACATAGATCACAAGTAGGCAGAGAGGCAGGCAGAGAGGGAGGGAGGAAGCAGGCTCCCTGCTGAGCAGAGAGCCCAATGCGGGGCTTGATCCCAGGACCCCGAGATCATGACCTGAGCCGAAGGCAGAGGCTTTAACCCACTTAGCCACCCAGGCGCCCCTATTTCTACATTTTTAAAATAACATAAATTTATGTAACAATTGACATTTATTCATATAATTCCTAAAGCCAATTAGAAACATTTAATTTTTTTACAAACCGTCAGTTATAAAATAAACCACGAGGATGAAAAGCACAGTAGAGGGAACAGTCAATAATACTATAATAACTTTGTATGGTGACGGATATGTAACTATACTTACTGTGGGGGGCACTGGATACTACTATAGTCAATCTATACCTCAATTAAAAATAAAAAATAAAAAGTCTTGTACTATCTCAAATAGCATATCTTTATTTGGCTACTCCAATTATTTTCTAAGTGAATAAATAAGTGAGCTTGTTTCATCCTCACTTAATTCTCACAAATTTATCGTAATAATTGTTTCTTCTTATTTCTGACATTTTTTATGTTTTTCATTTGTTAAGCATTCTTGCTTATTTCCTTTTTCCCCTTTGCTATGAAACTTCATTAATTATGATTCTCTTTTTAATCTCCTGTCCTTACATTTTTACTAGCCATATTTGACATATATCATTTTATCAATGTTGGGAATTATTGAGAATAATAATTGAGAATATTGAGAATAATAATAATAATGATAAGTTGGGAATTATTTAACTTCCAACTCTCAACACAGACAGACTGCTTTCTTTTTTTTTCTTTTTAATCTCCTCTGTTACATGCCTATATTTTGAGAAATAATCTAAAATTTTACTCTGGGGCGATTGTTACTTTTTATTTGTTTTTTGTGCCTTTTTAAAATGTACCTCAAGTGGTACACAGAAATAGATCATTAATAGCTCGTTCTCTTTTTTTTTTTAATAGCTCATTCTTTACATAGTCTCACCATTGGCCCATGTAAGGCCCTCATTTATTTTTTACTTATTTTTAAAACCAATTAAGCATCCATGAAGTTGCCATCCAATTCAACAGCCTGGATTTTAGTATTAACCCATACCTAGCTATATGATGCAGTGCCCTCTCATTCCTTGCCTACCTGAACTTGGGGTCTCTTCATTCCTTTGTTTTTTGCCCATTTTCCCTTTGCTTTACATGGCTTTATTTTATCTCTATGCTTCCTAAAATAGTATTTTAAATCGTTGTTCCTAATTTTATTTTTTAAAAAAGAATTATGTTGGGGCGCCTGGGTGGCTCAGTGGGTTGGGCCTCTGCCTTCCGCTTAGGTCACGTTTTCAGGGTCCTGGGATAGAGCCCTGCATGGCCGGGGGCGGTCTCTGCTCAGCAGGGAGCCTGCTTCTGCCTCTCTCTCTGCCTGTCTCTCTGCCTACTTGTGATCTCTATCTGTGTCAAATAAATAAGATCTTAAAAAAAAAAAAAAAGAATTGTGTTGTATGTAATCTTCCAGAACTATATAGAATCTTCTGACACTGTTCCACTCTATGGATATACCATATTTAGTTTATTTTCATTCTCCAACTTATAGACATTCCATTCTTCTTCTATTTATAGATATTTAGGTGTGTGTTTTTTTCCCAAAGTTTTTTCTACTTTTTGTTGTATTTAAACAGTAATTTCTTTGGGCCAAAGAGTAAAATTGCTATGAATGTTCAACTCTACATATAGCACCACATATTTTCCAAAGTGGTTGTATGCAATGGACTAAATGTTTATGTTCTTCTAAAATTCTTGTGTTGACATTGTAGCCCCCCATTGTGATGGTGTTAGGAGGTGGGGCATGTGGGAAATGGTCATGTCATGAGACTGGAGCCCTTGAGAATGGAATTAGTACCCTTATAAAGAGACTTTAGAGAGCTCTTTCTTCCTCTGTCATATAAGGATAAAAGAAAACAACCCTCTCCATGCTGGAACTTGAACTTGACCATGCTGGCTCCCTGCTCTTGAACTTCCAGCTTCTAAAATTATAAGAAATAAATTTCTGTTTTTTTTTTTTGTTTTTTTTTTTGTTTGTTTTTTGTTGTTAGAGAGAGAGAGAGAGAGAGAGAGAGAGAGAGCGCACAGGCAGAGGCAGAGAGAGAAGCAGGCTCCCTGCTGAGCAAGGAGCCCGATGTGGGACTCTATCCCAGGATGCTGGGATCACGACCTGAGCCGAAGGCAGCCGCTTAACCAACTGAGTCACCCAGGCGTCCCTAAATTTCTGTTTTTAATAAGCCCCCCAATATATTGTATTTTGTGGTAGCAGTCTGAATCGGCTAAGACACCTTCACCATCTATTTTATTTTAGCACATTTTTATCATCCCAAAAAGAAAGCTTGAACTCATTAGCAATCACTCCCCACCCCCAATTTGTTCCCAGCCTTCTTGTCCCTCCCATGCAGCCACAAATCTACTTTTTGTCTATATTTTTGTCTGTTCTAGACTTTCCCTATGAATGGAATCATGAAATATGTGATCCTTTGTGACTGGTTTCTTTCACTCTGTGTAATGTACTTCATTCCTGTTTATTGCAAAATACTGTTTCATTGTATGGACATATCACAGTTTATCAGCCAATGAACATTTAAGTTGTTTACACTTTTTGTCTATTATGAATAATGTTGCCACGAACATCTACGTAAAAGTATTCTGGTGGGCCTATGTTTTCATTTCTCCTGAGTGCTTAGGAGTGGAATTGCTGGATCACATAACAATTCTATGTTTAATATTTTGAGGAACTGCCAGACTATTTTCCAAAGTGGCTGCACTATTTTACATCCCCACCAGCAATGTATGAGGGTTCCACATTCTCCACATCTTTTAATATTGGTAAAATACACATAACATAAAATTTACCATTTTAAATGTGTAATTCAGTAGCATTTTGATATTCACAATGTTTTTGTGTAACCATCACCTCTATTCATTTCCAGAACTTTTTTTTTCAATCCAAACAGAAGCTCTAACTCATTAAACAATGACTTCTTCTCCTTCCCCCCCTGAGCTCCTGGTAACTTCTATCCTACTTTTTGTCCTATGAATTTGCCTATTTTAGTTAACTCATGTAAGCGGAATCTATAATACTTGTCCATTGGGGTCTAGCTTATTTCACTTAGCATATGTCTTCAAGGCTCTTCCATATTGTAACATGGATAAGAATTTCATTACTTTTTAAGGCCAAATAATCTCTATTATGTGTGTATACCACATTTTGTTTATCTATTCATCTGTCAATGGACACTTGGGTTGTTCCCACCTTTTGGCTATTGTGAAAATATTGCTACCTGACTGAGTCCCTACTTTCAACACTGGGTATTGTGATAATATAGTTGACCCTCGAACAAATGGCTTTGAACTGTATCTGTCCACTTATGCATGGAGTTTTTTCAATATAGTCCAGTATTATAAATCCATTTTCCCTTCTTCTTTTTTTTAAGATTTTATTTATTTATTTGACAGAGAGAGAGAGAGAGAGATCACAAGCAGGCAGAGAGGCAGGCAGGGGGGTGGGGAAACAGGCTCCCTGCTGAGCAGAGAGCCCGATGTGGGACTCGATCCCAGGACCCTGAGATCATGACCTGAGCTGAAGGCAGAGGCTTAACCCACTGAGCCACTCAGGCTCCCTTCTTTATTATTTTCTTAATAATGTTTTCTTTTCTGTAGCCTATTGTAAGAATAAATTGTATAACCATCACCTTCCCTTCTTTATGATTTTCTTAATAATGTTTTCTTTTCTTTAGCCTACTTTATTATAAGAATATAGCATGTAATACATATGACGTACAAAATGTGTGTTAATTGTTTATGGCATGGTAAGGTTTCTAATCAATAGTAGGCAATTAGCAGCTAAGTTTTGAGGGAGTCAAAAGTTGCTTGTGGATTTTCACCTGAGGGGTGGGGAGTTGACATCTCTAAACCTCCAATTTGTTGAAGGGCAATTGTATTCAAAAGTAAGTATTTGGTCTCAGTTTCTGGCATATAGCTCCTAAAACTCTTGGAATCTGCTGATAAGTGTCTTCCTATGCTAATGAGGTGGCTGGTGGCTGAGAGTCCCTAGAAATCTTCAGGACTGGGGCTGGTCACTAGAAAGAACTAGCCATGATTAGAGGTTGGGATGTGTAGTCCCACTCCTTATCCTTCAGGTAGGGTTTGGAAGTAGAGATTGAGTCAGCTGCCAATGATTTAATCAGCCATGTCTACACAGTGAAACCTCCATAAAAACTCCTAAATGACAGGGTTCAAAGGGCTTCCTGTTGCTGGACGCGTCCAGGTGGGATGTATCCAGCACCCAGGTGCTGGGAGGGTGATGCTGTCAGAAGGGGCGTAGAAGCTCTACTTCTCTTCCCCCATACCTTGCCTATGCATCCCTTTATAACGAACTGGTAATAATAAATATAATGCTTTCCTGAGTTTTGTGAGTTGTTCTAGCAAATGATAGAACGTGAGGAGGAGGTTGTGAGAAGCCCCCTGAATGTATAGCTAGTCCTCAGAAGTACTGGTGACAACCTGGGAGTTGTGGCTGTCATCTGAAGTGGGGACAGTCTTGTGGGCCTGAATGCTTAACTTGTGGAGTCTGAAAACTCCAGGTAGGTAATATCAGAATTGAATTGAATTAAAGGACACCCTGCTGGTGTCTGAGAAGTAGTGTTGGGAAAGACACTACACATTTGATGTCAGAAGTGTTGTGAGTGAAAACAGTTCAGGTGTATACCTGGAAATGGGACTGCTGTATCGTATGGCAATTCTATGCTGAACTTTTTGAGGCACCACCAAACTGTTTCTTACAGCAGTTGAACCATTTACATTCCCAGTGGCAATAGAAGGTTCCAGTCTGTTTACATCCTCACGAACACTTGTTATTTTCCCTTGTATTGATAACAGCCATCCTGTCGAGTGTGAGGTGGCATCTCATTGTGGTTTTCATTTACATTTCCCTAACGAGTCATTGATGTTGAGCATCCTTTCGTGTGCTTTGTTGATCATTTCTGTATCTTCTTTGGAGAAATATCAATTCGGGTCCTTTGCCCAGTTTTGAATTAAGTTGTCTGGGTTTTTGTTGTTGTTGAGTTGTAGGGGTTCTTTGCATATTTTGTATATAAATCTCTTATCAAATATATGCTTTACAAATATTTTCTCACATTTTATTGATTGTCTTTTTACTATCTTGATAGTGTCCTCTGATGCACAAAAGTTTTCAATTTTAATGAAGTCCAATTTATCCATTTTTTCCTTCGGTTGCTTGTGCTTTCAATGTCATATCCAAGAAACCATTACCAAATTTGAGGTCATAAAGATTTATTCCTATATTTTTTTAGGAGTTATAAAATTCATAAAACAAAGTTATGAAATATATAAATTTTAGCTATTACACTTAAGTCTGATTCACTTTATTTTTGTATTTATTTACTTAATAAAAAAAAGGAACATATAATGTATTTTTTTAAAAGATTTTATTTATTTATTTGACAGAGATCACAAGTAGGCAGAGAGGCAGGCAGAGAGAGAGGAGGAAGCAGGCTCCCTACTACGCAGAGAGCCTGATGCGGGGCTCTATCCCAGGGCCCTGGGATCATGACCTGAGCCAAAGGCAGAAGCTTAACTACTGAGCCACTCAGGCACCCCCAAGCACCATTTATTAAAAGGATCATTCTTTCTCCTGTTGCATGAGTTTATTTTTGAACTTTTTTTTTTTAAGATTTTTATTTATTTATTTGACACAGAGAGAGAGAGACACAGCAAGAGAGAGAACACAAGCAGGGGGAGTTCGAGAGGGAGAAGCAGGCTTCCCACTGAGCAGGGAGCCTGATGCTGGGCTTGGTCCCAGGACCCCGGGATCATGACCTGAGTTGAAGGCAAACACTTAATGACTGAGCTACCCAGACGCCCCTATTTCTGGACTCTTAATTCTATATCATTGATCTATGTATACATCCTTTTGCTTGTATTACACAGTCTCGATTCCTGTAGTTTTATAGTATTTTTGAAACCAGGAAGTATGTGTCTTCCAACTTTGTCCTTCCTTTTCAGCACTGTTTTGCCTATTCTGGTTCCTTTCATTTCTATATGAATTCTAAGATCAGTTTCTCAGTTTCTACAAGAAAGCCAGATGGAATTTTGTTTGCATTGAATCTATAGATCAGTTTGAGAGTGTTACCATCTTAACAATATTAAATTGTCTAATCTATGAAACATTGTATCCTTTCATTTACTTATGTCTTTTTTTTTTTACAAGCATACCTCATTTTATTGAACTTCACAGATACTGTGTGTTTTACAAATTGAAGGTTTGTGGCACTCCTGCATTGAGCAAGGCTATTGTGACCATTTTCTTCTTTTCTGTACTGTTCTCTTCTTCTTTTTCCCTTTTCTCCTCCAGAGTAGCAGGGAACACTTGGTCATTTTCAGCACTGTACGTGGGCCCACCAAAGCACTTGGCATAGGGTCAGAGCTCAGGGCATAGTTGCTGAATTATATTGGTGCAATTTTTCTCGTAGCATTTGATCATTTTGGGTCTCTGTGTCACATTTTGGTAATTTTTCTGGTATTTCAAACATTTTCATTATTATATTGAATTACTGCAATCTTATAATAAAACTAAAGGATGAAGACTTGCTTGTTATGGATAATCAATGAAAATGGTTTCTTGAGATGGAAACTATTCCTGGTGAGGATGCTGTGAAGATTGTTGAAATGACAACAAAGGATTTAGAATGTCACCTAAACTTAATTTATAAAGTAGCAGCAGGGTTTGAGAAGATTGACTACAATTTTGGAAGAAGTTCTACTGTGGGTAAAATGCTATCAAACAGCATCACTTGCCACAGAGAAATTGTCCTTGAAAAGAAGAGTCAATCAATGTGGCAGACTTCATTGTTGTCTTCTTTTAAGAAATTGCCACAGCGACCCTAGCCTTCAGCAACCACCACCCTGAAACATGGATACAGGACTCTCCACTAACAGAAAGATTACAACTTGCTGAAAGCTCATATGATGGTTAGCATTTCTTATCAATAAAGGATTTTTTGATTAATGTGTGTACATTGTTTTTTAAAAAACATAATGTTATTGCACATTTAATAGACTACAGTATGGTATAAACATAGCTTTTATATGCACTGGGAAACAAAAACATTCATTTGACTTGCTTTATTGTGATATTCATATTTCACAATAGTCTAGAACTGAAGCCTCAATATCTCAGGTATGCTTGTATTTACAACTTTGCTTAGGTCTTCAATAATGTTTTGTATTTTTCATGTATAAATCTTCTACTTATTTTGTTAAATTTTTCCCTAAGTATTTTATTCGTGTTGATGCTATTGTAAGTAAAATAATTTCTCAATTTCATTTTTGGATTTTTCATTGTGTATGTATAGAAATACAATTCATTTTTGTGTATTGATCATGTATCCTGCAATCTTGCTGGAGTTGCTTATTAGCTCTAATTCTCTTGTGGGTTCATCAGAATTTTCTACATACAAGATCATATTATCTACAAATAGAGTTTCAATTCTTTCTTTCCTATCCGGTTGCCATTCATTCATTCATTCATTTATTTATTTATTTTCTTACTTAATTGCCCTGGCCAGAACCTCCAGTAAGATGTTGAATAGAAGTGGTGACAGCAGGTATCCTTGTCTTGCTCTTGATCTTTGAGAGGCAAAGCTCTCAGTTTTTTTTGTTTTGTTTTGTCTTTTTTTTTTGTATTGAATGAGATTATAGAAGTTTTTATTCACCTGAGAAATAATTATAATACACTGTTATAAAACATACAGAATAATTTGACCTCTGCAAACTTACATACCTATATAGATACACATAGCAAATATCAAAGAAAATGTCAAGGATACTTATCTCTGTGCAATAAGATTATGGGTGTTTTGTTTTGTTGTTTTAGAAATTTATATATATAATTTTTATATATACATATATAATACTTATATTATATATATATATAACTTTTTAAATTTAAAATGTTGTTCTTAAAATACCTACAAAACCAGTTGCTAAAAAGAGAATGCGGAAGAGAAAGGAGGCTAACATAAAGCATGGAATGGGCATCAGATGGTAAGGTGGAAACGTGTGGGAAAATGAGTAATGTTAGACCAGCACATCCAAGTGAGATGTTCCTCTTTAACTGATCTTCCAGTAACCACGATTTGAACCAATTAACTTGCACATCTGCAAGGCCATTTGATTGAAATATTAGGCAGTTGCCACACTGCAAACCTCTTTCAGTTTCTGGGTCATTTCCATTGAAAACAGGAAGAAAGGGAAGTGGCTGACAGAGCTGCTCTTCCCATGGCTAGTCAGGTCAGCGAGGGGCCAGGGAGAGAGCAAGGAATTTTCCTTAGAAAGACAGTGTCAGCAGCTGTCTTTCTAAGCTCATTCTTTAAGCAAACATCCTGTCTCTTCCTGTCCCCTTTGAGATGCAAGGAAACATTTGCAGTCCTTTGTGCTAAAATTTAAGTAATTTAGCAACAATGGAAATATCAGATGTTTGTTTTCACAAAAGCAATTTTTTAATCTTTTTTTTAAAATTTAAGCTTTTTTTAATTTAAACATATAATGTAACCCCACCACCCTCTCCCAACCCCTCTCCCCCCACCCCCCTCAGTTTATTTTATGACATTAAGAGTCTCTTTTGATTTGTCTCCCTCCCGATCCCA
>RCUC01016810.1:0-13705 GCA_003697995.1 Taxidea taxus jeffersonii
AAAAAAAAAAAAAAAGGAATAACACTTAGTAAATTGTTATTATAAACAAACAAAACGTGATTAAAACAAGTCAGCTGCTGAGAGAAAACACTTTGGCAGTGGGAATCGGGGAGCTCCAGACAGCCTGTCCATCATGCCCAGCGCTGGTTTGAGGTGTCCCCTGGCTGCCAGGCTTCTGAAAGCCTCACGGCTTCCTTTGGAAGTCATCTGTGACTTACTTTCAAGTCTTCGCATTGTTAAATCGGAGAGGAATTGGGCCTCGTGGCTCATTTGGGGGACACTCACATCTCCATGCTGCTGACCCGGGGCTTCCAATAAAAACACACGAGTCTGTGCCTAATCCTCCAACTGGGACTCATTCAGAAGGAAAACAAAGATAAGGATAAAGTGGGTTTCATGAAAGAAAACCCTCCGTGTGCTTGATGACTTCTTGGCAAAGGAAAGACGGGAAGTGAGTCGCTGGCCTGCCTCTCCTTGGGCTGCCTCAGGGCTTGTCTCGCCAGCGATGGTGTGTGCCCCCATTTATCTCGCTGAGAACCAAGGGAAGGGAGGTGCAGAGGGTCACCCATATCTCAGACTGTTTCGAGGCTGATAAAGGATGCCACGTAAGTGCTTTTTCAGATTCACAAAACATAAAGATGCTGGGGTTCCATTGTTTTCTGTGTGATGATGACCACCCAGTGTCAGGTATGAGAAGACCTTTGTCCCCTTCATTGACATGTGGTGGGGGACTTTCACCAACCCACAGGCATGAGACAGAAGGTGGCCTGTAATGTCATCGGATGTGGCTTGTGCGTCACGGGTGGGCGTGAGAAACGTCTGGCCTTGTTGGGAAGGTTCGAGGGCACTTGGCTGGCTTTTCACCAGTAGATTGTGCTGATGGCCTCTTCGAGAAAAGGAGGCTTGTTCATTCTCTGTTGAAATTTCCACTTCTGATTGAGTTTGGGGCCATGGCACTGTTCATGGAACATTAAAGAAGTTTCCCAAAGTACCTGTAATGACTCATCAGAAGGGTCCACATTCACTGTGATGGCCAGGGCTGCTGCTAAGCCATTCGTCTTCTCCTGAGAGAGGGAAGAACACACATCCTGCTGTGTTAACTCACCTGGCAGGAATGGAACCAGCCCGCAGGTGCTAGAAGCACAGAGGCAGGTCTCAGGCCACCTGCTGCCTGCCCAGGTCACGGCAGTCTCAGCGAGATAAATGGGTGTGGAGCCTGCCAAAGATTCTCTCTGTCTCCCCCTCTGCCTCTCCTCCCCTCCAAAAAAGCAATTGTATGCTCATTGTAAAAAAAAATAAGTTAGACAAGGCAGAAATACATCAACTGTGAGTCCCATTGTCCTACTCCCCCAGAATAACTACTATTAAAAGTGTTCTTTTTATTTTTATGTATTTATTTTATTTGAGAGAGAGAGAGCATGCGCACATGAGGGCAGGGGGGTAGAGGGGGAGGGAAAGAGAGACTTCCAAGCAGACTCTGTGCTGAGCAGAAAGCCTGACAAGGGACTCGATCCCAGGACCCCGAGAACATAACCTGAGCTGAAATCAGGAGTCGGATGCTTAACCAACCGAGCCAACCAGGTGCGCTACTATTAAAAGTGTTCTATTTATCTGCCCATATGTAATTCATTTTGATTTTCTAATGGGAGAATTATTTATTGAATTGGTATCTTTTGAATTCTGTAACTTACCTTTTCTTTTCACAAAGTGCCAATGTCCTATGATTGATAAAATGTGACACTGTGCTTAGGGTCTACCCCAGCACCCAGCTGTTTAGGGCCTGGCAAGTATAGTGAAATTTATTAAAGTAATAAAGTAATATTTGGGGGATATATTTGGCTATCATATTTCCATTCCCTGTTTACCATGGCTAGTTGGGAGTTGATGTAAAATATCAGAGAACAGAGGCTCACAAAAAGGAAGCTGATAATTCACCCTATGGGGCTTGACATGGGATCTCTAAGATGACCATTCAAAGATGCTAAGGACAGGGGCACCTGGGTGGCTCAGTGGGTTAAAGCCTCTGCCTTCAGCTCAAGTCATGATCCCAGGGTCCTGGGATCGAGCCCCACATCGGGCTTTCTGATCAGCAGGGAGCCTGCTTCCCTTTCTCTCTCTGCCTGCCTCTCTGCCTACTTGTGATCTCTGTCTGTCAAATAAATAAATAAAATCTTAAAAAAAAAAAAAAAAACAAAGATGCTAAGGACAGCTGTGTGATGTGTGCACTGAAGAAAGACCCCCAGCAGAGGAGTTGAGGAATTTTCCTCTGGCAGTATTCTCGGCTCTAGCATATGCTTTATCTCCCCCTTCTTTTGGTTAGTATAAATGCAGAATATATTTTCCCACTCTTTTACTTCTAACCTCTTTGTGTCTTTAAAGTGGGTCTTTCAGGGATGCCTGGGTGGCTCAGTGGGTTAAGCCTCTGCTTTTGGCTCAGGTCATGATCTCAGGGTCCTGGGATCGAGCCCCGCATTGGGCTCTCTGCTCGCCGGGGAGCCTGCTCCCTCCTCTCTCTCTGCCTGCCTCTCTGCCTACTTGTGATCTCTCTGTCAAACAAATAAATAAATAAAATCTTTTCTAAAAAAGTGGGTCTTTCATAGAAAGCATGTAGTTGGATCTTGTTTTTCTTTTTTCCAGTGATAACTGGTATTAACTAGGTGTTTAAACATGTAACGTGATTGTTGGTATAATTGAATTTAAATCTATTACTTGGCTATTTTTTTTGTCTCTGTTCCATCTATTATTGTCTTTTCCCTCTTTTTCTGCCTTCTTTTGAATGGAGTGTTTTTCATGATTTCATTGTGTCTTCTCCGTTGGCTTGTTAGCCAGAATTCTTAGATGTGTTATTTTAATGGTTGAGTTTACAATATACATGTTTAACCTATCACAGTCTGTAAGTATTATTCCACTTCACATATGGTATCATTACCTTAAAATAGTGTCTTTCCATTTCTCCTCTCCCAAACTTGGTTCCATTCTAAGGCTGTCATTCATTTTGCTTCTACATATGTGCTGCCTGCTGTCCAATGTCTGAAAACTCTTGTTTCATGTATTTTGTCTGTTATTTTTAGTTGTTCAACACAGGAGGGTGGATCTAGGCCCTGTTATCCATCATCCTCAAAAGCAGAAGTCCTAAAAGTTTTCCAGGCACATCTTTCTATCCGTATTTTACCATATTTCCCTTACATCATTTTTTAAAACATGTTCACATGATTGAGCCGATATATAGTCTTATGATGATGGAGAGGAGGGACATTTTCTTAAAACATTAAAAACTCTGGGACACTTGAGTGGCTCAGTGGGTTAAGTCTCTGCCTTCGGCTCAGGTCATGATCTCAGGGTCCTGGGATCGAGTTCCACATCAGGCTCCTTGCTCAGGAGGGAGCCTGCTTCTCTCTCTGCCTCTGCCTGCTTGTGCACACACCCTCTCTCTCTCTCTGACGAATGAATGAATGAATGAATGAATAAATTAAAAATCTTTTAAAAAAAAAAGCTCTTCACCAACATCAAGTATTGGCTGCCTCTTCTTGCCTGTTTACTTATTTTACTATTATCCCAATCTGGGTACTTCTCTTGACATTATCATTATGAATAGGTTGCACTGAATGTTTTTACAATCACTGTCTGATTTTCTCATTTCCCTGGAACAGATCCTGATGGTCCATGGGAATGGCTGTTTTGAGGCTCTTGATGTACACATGTTGTCTCATTGCTTTCCAGAAACGTGGCTCTAATGAACACTTAGCAGTGTGGAAGGGCAACTGACTTGGCATTTAAAAAATACATTAATTTGGTAGATAAAGATGATATATTGCTTCAGTTCACATTTCTTCGATGACTAAGGGAAAGGTAATTATTTTCCAAGTTTGTAAGCATTTCTATTTCTTTTTTTAAAAAATATTTTATTTATTTATTTGACAGAGAGAGATCACAAGCAGGCAGAGAGGCAGGCAGAGAGAGAGAGGAGGGAGCAGGCTCCCCGCTGAGCAGAGAGCCCGATGCGGGGCTCGATCCCAGGACCCTGAGATCATGACATGAGCCGAAGGCAGAGGCTTAACCCACTGAGCCACCCAGGTGCCCCATCTATTTCCTTTTTTAAAAAGAATTTTTACATATCCTTTCTTATATCCTAGAGCAGTCATGTTTTCCTTATCAGTTTTTATTCACTTAATATTTGAGAGGTATTAGCCCTTTGCAACATTTGTGATCATTAACTTTTCTTAGATTGTTGCTTGCCTTTTATTTTTTAACATAAATGGTATTTTAAAATTGATATGTAGTCACCACTATTACGATATTTCTTCTGAGATTTCTTCTGTAGATTTATGGGTCAGAGAGTTCTCTCTATCCATATGTCAATGAGATATTTATGTTTGTTTATCTCTAGTATTTTTAGAGATTTATATTTTTATATTTAACAGTTTGGCATAGCCATGATTTAATTACATGTAACTTGATACTTTAAAAAAAAAGTGTTGTAACTTGATACTTTTTTTAAAAGTCTCATTTTCTCAGCCTCACTGACCAAGTAAGCCTTCCTTCCTCCCCTGGTTTGCAATGCCACCTTTGCCACACATAAATCTTAGCTTCTAGGGGTCTCTTTTGGAGCTCTTATTCTTTTTAGGGTGTGCCTCACGTTTCTGTCCTTGTACCACACTGTTAGTCCATAAAACAAAAATCCTTCCGTCCAGAGCCCTTTCCAGGATGCCCTCTTCCTCACGGGAGCTGCTCTAAGTCGTGAGGCTGTGAATGAGATCCTCTCCCTGAATTCAAGGGCCTCTAGGCCCATCGTGTCCAGGGAGGGGAGAAGGGCCTGTAAACAGATCATTCCACTTCAATACCACATGCTGCCAGGGACGGGAAAGGACAAGTAGCTCTGTCAGGAGATGCTGAGCCAAGCTTCACAGAGAAGATGGCCTTGAACTAGGTCTTGCGCACCAAGAAGAATGGCACAGCAGACCAGGGATGCCGAGTAACAGAGTGCCTTTGGGAGAGCCCACACCCCGCTGCACAGTGTGGGGAGGAGCAGGAAGGGATGGGAACGCTTGGAGAGGCTGGATTCTGGCAAGCCTGCGGGGCCCTGCGAAGAGGTGTGTATTTTATCCTACAAGCAGCAAGGAGCTCATAGAGGTTTTGACAAAAGGGAATAATCCAGAAATCAAATTTGCGTTAGTAGTCATCACTCATCTTGTAAGATGCACAGATGAATGGAGAGCCACAGTCCTTGCTCTCTCGAGTTCGCGATCGAGTACAGAAGACAGGCATTTTGCCTGGAATTGCAAATACCCCGTTAACGTGCAGTGAGGGTCATGTGCTAGTCGTGTCTCCCCGAGGGATGAGGTCGGGAAAGGCTTCGGTGGGTCTGTCTAGTGCTCAGCAGGAGGAGAGGCAATGAGGTGAGGGAGCAGGTGTGGCGAGGCTCGAGGAAGGCCTGAACTGAGTGACAGTAACAGAAAAAAGAACGGAAGAGGCCTTTGTGAGAAACAACTTAGGTCCCCACGGATTCTGGGAAATGGGAGAGGACAGAGGGTGACCGAAGTTTCTAGCTATATTCACAACTGTGCACAGAGCACCTGCTGGGTTTCAGGTTTGTGCTGGGCACCGGTGACGTAACAGTGGTTAAGCAACCCCAGCCCTACAGGTGCTGGGGACCCAGGGGAGGAAAAGACACACAGCAGCAGCAGTCACACTGCGGAAGGAGGACTAGCACAGGGATGGGCACAGGTTGCTCACTGGGCCAGATGCAGGAGCTTCCGGGAGGGACACGCAACCCACTTATCAGAGATGTCATAGAATCGTGGTGTCTAAACTGAGGCTGGAGATACCCTGTAGAAATGATCTAGCCAGAGGAGTAAGTGGGTAAGTAAAAGAGAGTCCCAGGCCAAAGTCCAGAAGTTGGTGAGAACACAGCTTGCGTGGGGAGCAGTGTGGCAGGGTAGAGAGTACGAGAGGGCTGAGCAAGAGGTGAGATCGGGCTGCCAGAGGGGCCCAGATGAAGGGAGGAGCTGGGACTTTATCCTGCGGGCGCCAGGAACTATTGCCGGACTTGAAGCAGCTCTGGCTAGTGGCAGAGTCACATTTTAGAAAGTGGCTGGGGTGCCTGGGTGGCTCAGTCGTTGGGCATCTGCCTTCAGCTCAGGTCATGGTCCTGGGGTCCTGAGCTCGAGCCCTTCATCGGGCTCCCTGCTCAGCGGGAAGTCTGCTTCTCCCTTTTCCACTCCCCCTACTTGTGTTCCCTCTGTCTCTGTGTCTCTCTCTGTCAAATAAGTAAAATCTTAAAAAAAAAAAAAAAGAGAAAGAAAGCTGGCTGGGTTGGTGGTTGCGGCATGGAGAATGGTGGGGGCAGGACAAGACTGGTGCCACCCAGGTAAGAGAGGCGACCTCCTGGACTGGGGACATGAAGGGACTGGAGCAATATTCCAGTGCTGGGATCAATGGGACCTGAAATGTGACCCGATGAAGGATCCAGGGTTAGGCTAACCTCATGGGTTCTAGTTTGGATCCATGGTGATACTTCTCACCCATGTGGGAGGGACAGATTTGGGGGTTGAAGGTTGAAGGGGATGACTTCGTTTGGAGCAGGTTTAGTTGGAGGTATCTGTGGCATGTCTGAAAATGGAGAAGTCTGGCAGGTTTGGAGCCTACTAGAAAAATCTGGGTTGTGATAAAACTTTAATGACATCAGGATACCAACAGTAATGAAAGCTTAGAGAATGTGTTACCTCTGTCCGATTATGTTGAAAATGGGAAAAGGATGGGGGCTCCTGGATGGCCCCGATGGTTAAGCATCTGACTCTTGGTTTTGGCTTAGGCCATGATCTCAGGGTTGTGAGATTGAGCCCCGGGTCAGGATCCACACTGGGGTGTGGAGCCTGCTTAAGATTCTCTCCCTTCTCACTTCCTCTTCCACTGCCCCCCCACCAAATTTTTAAAAACCAAAGTTTAAAAAAAAAATGGGAAAAGGACAGAATACAGAGAATCCTGAGGAAAACTGGCATGCAGAAGACGCATGTAGAAGAAGAGGAGAGCACTATGGAGAACAAGAAGGCAAGCTGGAGTGGAGTTTGTGTGGCTCTGGCATGGAGACATGGAGGAAGAGAGAGGTTATGTGGTTTGCCCGAGTTTCCACAGCTAACAAGTGACAGAACCAGGTTTTGAACCTGAGGAGCCTGGCTGAGTGAGGAGTACAGTGCTGTTCACTTGCTCCTTCCTTTGTTCTAGAAGTTCCCTGGCCTGGAATATTCCACCTCTCCCTTCTTACCTGAACAGCTCAGCTCAGCTCCCAGGGGAAACCTTCTCTGATGTGCCCGACCAGCCTCCCCCGGCTTTCCTCTGAGCCCACTCAGAGTTAGATGTCCCCCTCCACTCTACTCCTAGCACCTCGAGAGTCCACAGGGCTGAGTGATTAATGCAATAACTTTGGAGTCAGAAAGGCTGTGTGTCTCAGACTGGCTCTGTCTCTTGTCAGCCGTGTGACTCTGGGCATTTACTTTACTTCTGTAAGTCCCCTGTGGAAAATGGGAATTATAATCCCAGTAGTACCTACCTCAGAGGCTCCTAAAATTAAATAAAATAGGGGCGCCAGGGTGGCTCAGTGGGTTAAGCCTCTGCCTCTGGCTCAGGTCATGATCTCAGGGTCCTGGGATCGAGCCCCAAATCGGGCTCTCTGCTCAGCAGGGAGCCTGCTTCCTCCTCTCTCCCTGCTCGCTGCTCTGCCTGCTTGTGATCTCTCTCTCTGTCAAATAAATAAAATCTTAAAAAAAAAAAAAAGTCCCTGTAAAGCTCAGAGCACCAAGTCTGGCACCTACTGTTTGATAGATACTAACTATTGCTGCCATCATCGTCATCGTCGTCGTCATCCACTTGCCGTGGTTCCATCTCCCCCGTGCCATTTGCAGGCAGAATCCTTGCTTGCTTCTTCACGGCATCAGCATGAAGCATGCCGCCTGGCACGTGACACGTGTTCAGGGAATACTGTGGTATAAAGTTCCTGTCTACCTTGGGTCCTCCATCTGACACCATCAGAACCGGAAGGGGAATCCTGGGAGGAAACAGGGCTGCAGCCTGCAGGCCTCTGAGCTGTGAGTAAGACTCAGAGGTGGGGGTCTCTTCAGGCGAGGTGGCCCCAGACATATGCACCATGTGCCCAGCCTTTCTCCCCAGAGCAGGGACACCAGGAAGCCTTTATCTGCCCACCAAGGAAGGTGCCAAGAGCGAGGGCAGATGGCCTCTGTCCTGGGGGCACCAGATGATAGTGGCTGGGCACCCCCCTCCATGGGCCCTGCTGCTTGATGGAGTTAGTTCCATTTGGATTGTGGCCTCTGCCAGGTCCCTCATCTCTGATTTGACCCTGCACCCTGTCTTCTGTCAGGACTCCTGTACTTTGCTTCTACCTGGCTATATAATTAGGTAGCTCATGTTTTCTTTGGTTTGGCCTGAAACCATGAGCATTTTCTGAGTCTGCCAACAGTATGGAGTGATCTCTACCAACACTGCCGCTGGGCTTTCCTACCACAGTGGCCATGTTCTACCCATAATGCTGTGTTCTCCGATCCACAATGCCCACTTGCCTACCCACAATGCTCTCTCTTCTACCCACAATACCTGCTCCCCTACCCACTGTGCTTGTTCCCCTACCCACAATGCCATGCTCTCCTACCCACAATGCCATGCTCTCTGCTCACAAGGCTCCACTATCCTAGCCCAGCCTACAGTCTGGTTCATGGTCATCCTAGTTCATCCCGGTCATCCTTGGTTCATCCCAGTTCAGCTGTTGTTGTACTGATGCCCATAATAACTGGAAGGGTTAATAGGACCATACAAATGTTCAGAACTGCCAGAGTCCCCAATAAGGATGGCTTACAAAGAATTTTTAACCCTTTGCATAAATAGTGGTTTTTAGTTTGAGGGCATTTGAAAATCACTTATTCTCTTAGTTAATTTCATTATTTTCCCTTGCACACTTGCTTACCCTATGAAATCACTTAGCAAACCCTTCCCCTGCAAGAGGTTGCATCGGAAATCTTACTGTGGGGATGATTGCAAAAGCTGTAATGGAGGTAATCAGGTTATGTACAGTGTTGCAGATAAGATGACTGCATTTATTGAGTACCTGCTGTATTTCAGACATCATCCTAGGGCCTGGGGACACAGCAATGAACAAGATAGGCAAAAATCCCTGTCCTCTAGGACTAGCATAAGATTTGGCAATCCTGCTTCTGGGAATTTATGCAAAAAAAATTGAAGTCAGAATCCCAGAGAGATGTTTGCACTCCCCTGTTTAAAGAAACATTAGTCACAATAGCAACCTAAATGACCATCGGTGGAGGAATGGATAAAGAAAAGATGGTCCATCCATATAGTAGAATATTATTCAGGCCTAAAAAAGAAGAATATCTTGCCATCTGCTGCGTGGATGAACCTTGAGGACATTATGCTAAGTGAAATAAGCCAGTCATAAGAAGACAAATACTGTATGACTCTACTTGTAGGAGGTATCTAAAGTAGTCAAATTCCTAGAAGCAGAAAATGGAATAGCGGCTGTCAGGGACTAGTGGGGGAAGAGGGGAAATGGGCAGTGGCTCTTCAGTGGGTATAGCATCGGTCATGCAAGATGAAAAGCTCTAGGGATCTGCTGTACAATGATGGGCACATAGTTAACACTGCACTGTATGCTTAAAGGTTTATTAAGATGGTAGATTTCATGTTATATGTTTTTTACCAGAATAATTAAAATAAAAATCCTGTCTTTATGGAACTAGCATTCTAATGGGGAGAAAGGTTGACAACAAAGAAAAATGTAAAACACACAGTATATTACATGGTGATAAACGCTATGGTAACAAGGAGGAAGGAGGGATCGGAATTCTGGGAAGGTGTTGTCCGAATAGAGTGGTTGACATTTGAGCAAAGAACTGCAAGAGGTGAAGAGATGAAACTTGCAGGAATCTAGGAGAAAAACAAAGGGGGTAATATGTGTAGGAGTGGATTTGGGATGTAGAAGGACCCATAGGAAGCCACTATGGCTGGAAGAGGGGTCATGGGGGGTTTGGAGAAGTCAGAGGTGGGATTGGGGAGAGGGCAGATTGCATCTGCTTCGTGGGTTCTTGTATGGACTCTGGTTTTCATCCCAGGTGAATGGGTGGCCACTGGAGCATTTAGGGCCTTAGAGGATGTGGCATGTTCCAGAAGGGTGGCTCTGGAGCTGCAGGATGGACAAGGATAACAACAGGGAGACCAGTCTAGAGGCTACTACAAGAATCTGGGAAAACATAATGTCTTGGACCAGGGCAGTGGCAGGGAAGGGGATGAGAAGTGTTGAGTTCTGACTCTATTTTGAAAGGCAGAGTCAACAGGATTTCTTGACAGATTGGATGGGAGTTATCAGAGGAAGAAAGGAGTCCAGGGTGACTGTTTTGGTCCTGAATAAATGGAAGGATCTGGTTACTCTTTATTGAAATAGGGAAGACTGTGGGTGGGCCATGTTCAGGGGAAGGTCAGGACCTCCATTTTGAACTTGTCAGTTTGGGAGATATTGCACATCCAAGTGGAAAAGTAAACGAGGCAGCAGGATATATGAGTCTAGAGTTCTGGAGAAAGGTTCAAGCTAGAGATGTCACTTAGAAGACGTCACTATTTAGATGGAACTTAAAATTGTGGCACTGGATGAAATCATTAAAAGGATGATTACAGAGTGAAGAAGAGGCCCAAGGACTAGGGGCTGGGGCATTCTGACACTTAAAAGAGAAAGATGAGGGGCGCCTGGGTGGCTCAGTCAGCTAAATGTCTGCCTTCGGCTCAGGTCACGATCCCAGGGTCCCGGCATTGAGCCCCATAATGGGCTCCCAGCTCAGCGGGGAGTGTGCTTCTCCCTCTCCCTCTGTCTGTCCCCTCCCCGCCTGGCCTGTGCACGCTTTCTCTCTTTCTCAAATAAATAAATAAAATCTTTAAAGGGGCGGGGGGTGAAGCAGAGCCAGAAAAGGAGACTGAGAAGGAGAAACAACTGAGTTAGGAAGACAACCAGAAGACTCATGTCTTAGAAACCAAATGAAGAGAGTGATTTAATAGGCCAAAGGGGGAGGCTGAGCAGGAGAGTCCACACCAGCAGAAGAGGGTGTTTTAGGGAGCTTCTATTCTCTATGAATACTGAAACCACCTAGAATTGTGACATAGTGTTGATGAGATTGGTGACTGTGGGCCAGGGAAGAAAATATTCAGGGAATGTCAGGGAGAAACCTATGTGAGGCTGGCAGGTGCCTTGTCCACTTCATTTCATGAAATCTGACCAGCAATCTTATGGGGTAAGTATTATTATCATCATCATCCCATCCTACAGATGAGGAGACTGAGGCACGAAGGAGTTAAATATCACATCCAGAGTCATCCACGCATGAGTAGCTGAAGCAGGAGGTCCACTGCCTCACGGTGCAGGACTTTCCCCCTCCCCTCGATCCCCATGTGGGATCCTTGCAGTCCTACACACATGTCCCAGGGGCACCTTTCCAGTCGGTTCTATATGACTCCAGGCCAGCGGTGGAGCCTTTGCACGTTGCATAATGGGTATGCTTGGATTCTGGAGAAACTAGAGCTTATTCTTGAATAAATCTAGAGAAACACATTTATTGGATATGAAGCAGTAAAAAATCTCACGTAATTAGACACTCCCATCGGTGCTATTTCAAAAGAATGTGTGCTCATTTTGGTGATTCTGATGATGTGCTGCGAGAATCTGAAATACCATCTGTACCATCAAAGATAATTTTAAATATAATCTGGCAGAATCTGTGTCATAAACCCATTTTATTGATCTTCGATATTTGCACATGTGTCTACTATCTGTTGTAATTCCCAGTTAGGCAGAATATTAATTGAACTAGAGTCAGTAAACAGGCCACTAGGTTTGTGCCGGATCTTTTGATCCCATTAGACTTCCCCTGTCTTAGCATCCAGTTCTACCGAAACCAAGAAAAATGTCATTTATTTTTGCTACAGATTAGATGGGAATAGAGATAAGCCACCCCCCTTTCCCGGGAAATCCTCTAATGAGGTTTGGTCCCATGGCCTGGTCCAAGATGCACAAGACTTAAGGTTGACCGCAAGGCAGAAGGGACATAACCGACCACAGCCAGAGCAGACCTGTAAGTGGCCCGGAGAGAAGGTGGCCCAGAGGCCTCCTTTGAGGGGCTGTACTAAGATACCAGGGCTAAAAGTGTTCTGTCTGCCCCCGCCAACATGCCTTCCCAGCTGGTGTTTACCAGGGAAAGAGATGGGAGAACAAAGATTATTTGTTTATTATCTGTCACGGATAGAGCGGGGGGGGAAACACTAAGGCTAAGTCCAGGTTCTCAAAAGGAAGCATTCATGATTTGACCCATGCCTTGACCTGTAAATGTGGACACAGCTGGGCTGGCCTCTGGAGGTAAGAGGGGCAAGGATGTAACTCCAACGTGGGCACAGTTCCACTTTTGAATAGTTTACAGTCTTGTTTTCTTGGCTCTCAGCAACTAGAGAAAAGGACAATAAGCCTGTAAGGAAAGGGTGGGTACATGGAGAAATTCAGGCTGTTTGCTCTGTAGGAATAGAGTCCGACCAGAGCCCTGTGCTGTGGTAGTACTTCTCTGGAGGGCTGGAGAATCAGGGAAGGCTTCTTGGAGGCAGTGTTTAAGGCAGAAATGAGTGAATAGACAGTGTGGAAAAGGAAGAAGGTGGTTTTCCTGCCTGCCTGCCTGCCTTTCTTTCGAAGTACTCAGCAAACGTCTATTGCATGCCTGCTCTGGCCTAGGTGCTGAGGATAGAGCCGTGAACATAAGAGACAAGGCCCTTGCCCTCAAGAAGCTTATGTTCTGTTGCGGGAGATGTGGAAATGGCCAGATATGCAAGATAACCACGGACTGGGACAGGCCTCTTTGAGCACTTGACATTGGAGCTGTTGCAGCTGGGCCCGTGCGAGTCGGTGGGCCCCCTCACTATAGGAGTGCCTGTGTGGGAGCTTCTGGACCCCTCAAGCCAAGCAGAGCCAGGGCCTCTGCTCAGATGAGAGATCAGAAGTGGAACCCGAGGCCTCCATGCCTGGCCCTCCTCTCCTTCAGGTACCTGCTGCTCCGGAGCCCCGTGCCCAGCCGGTCAGCGGACACGCGGGATCACTGCGCTCTGTCTGTCGCTAGCAGCTGCTCCTTGGCAAGTACAAAGGGAAATGCTATTCTAGGTGCCACAGTGAGGGCAGGACGTCAGGGTGGCATGTGCTCCACGGGATTAGGCCATTGTGATGACATACATTTTCCCAAGGTGCGCAATGAAAATGCAAGTTCACAGAAGGTATTACTTAGCCAACACCGTGTGCGAGGCCCGGTGCCCAGCGCCACACACATTAGGAACAGCTGCCCGCCGTCGAGGACTAACTCCCCCAACTCTGAGACCTTGTTCTAGCACCTCCCCATGTTAGATCATTCAATCTCACAAAAATCGTATGAGAAAGGTATTGCTATTATCCTGGGTCACAGATGAAGAAACTTGAGGTATAGGTGGGGTAATCTGGTCCAGGTGAAGGCCATGATCACACCCTGCTGGGGCCCACATCCCTGCAGACCTTTCTTGCTGAGTGTCCTTGGGAAAGTGCTGGGGCTCGGATGGGACCCAGACAGTCTGATACCAGATTTGGTCCTCTTAGCTGTGTGTGTGTGTGTGTGTGTGTGTGTGTGTGTGTGTG
>RCUC01016819.1:0-12960 GCA_003697995.1 Taxidea taxus jeffersonii
GTGTCAGTGGTTCGGCCTTCCTGTGGCTGAGCAGGTCGGCGTGTGGATCCGTTCGGCCAAGGGCGCACGCTCAGTTATTTCCAGTTTGGCTCATTGCAGACAACGCTGCTGTGCACATGCGCGGACGTGGCTTTGTCTAGGCATTTGCATTTTCCTGGGGTGAGAGTCTCGGAGTGAATTGGCTGGGTCACGTGTGTAGGCAGCCGCCTTATTGTTCTCTGGAATCCTGCCGTGTCTCCGGACGTTAGCAGGGCACGAGAGTCCGGTCGGCCACACGCTGCGCAGCATCTGTATCTACGGGTCTGAGATGTTGGCCATTCTGATGGGTGTGCGGTTACCTTTTTAGACACGCAAAAGGGGTATGACTCCTGTAGCACACACTGACTTGTTGGAGCCTACAGTTCACTGACTTCTAGTCATTTCCATCACCACACCATCACCACAGTCCGGTTTTGGAACCTTTGCTCTATGTCTGTGCCCTACGTTTGCGCTATTGTTGTCCAAGGTATGAGGCTTCTGGTTGGTGTTTATTTTGTTTTACACGAATGTCCAATCTCTCCAACACCGTTAGCTGTAAAGACTAGACTTCCTCCACTGACTTACTCTTCCACTTTGTGAATAGTATTATGGGTCTGTTCTGGATTGTGTCTTTAGTTCCCTTGTGCACGTTTCTACTTTCCACCAATACTACGCTCCCTTGATTACTGGAACCAGAAGGAATTACTAAAATGAGGCGGGGCATTCCTCCTGCTCCTTTTCTTCCTTAGAATTGTTCTCATGTTCTGTTTCATTTGCCTTCCCATGTGAATTTCTGAGTCAGCCTGTCACTCCCTCTGCATGGAAACTACGAGAATTTTACTGTATCGCACTACACGAGGGGTTATTTGGGGAAAAGGGGTCCCCACTCCAGCGCCCTCAAACCCGTGAGCGCGGTATGCCCCTCCGTTTGTTTAGACCGTTGGCTTGTCTCATTGGTGATTTTCAGTGTTCAGAACACTGACCCTGTGCATGTTTCATGGCCTAATGTGATTGTATTTTGCGGTTCACGTTTTCACTTCCTGTGTATGTTGAGGCTCATGGATATCGGGGGTGAGGGAGGGCAGAAAAGGAGAGTTATTCCGGAGTTAGTCATCCTTCAAGTTCTGGTTACCTTCCCACATCCACCACGTCCGCACCAAGCTGTGGGCCTTCCGGAGTTTTCAGAGAGCTGTTCCGTGCGCTTGAGGGTTTCCGGTGCATTTCCTGGGGGAGCAGGTGGCGCGTGTAGACCGGAGAGCAGACTTCTGTAAGGACCTGTGGCTGACACCACCATCTCTCCACTGCAGTCCTCCAGCCCCTCCCCGGGACACATAGTGGGACTACCTTTCCCAGTCGCCCTTACATTCCCGTGTTCCCGTGACCCTGTTGTGTCCAGTGGTGCGTGAGCAGAAGGGAGGGGCACCCTGTCCAGGGCTGGGCCCTAGAGGCCCCTGCCCACCTGCTGAGCGAGGTGGTGATGCCCTGAGAAACCCGAGGCTGGTGCCGGCCGGGCAGCCAGGACACAGGGTCCCTGCCTGACCGTGGAGGAGAAGCATCCCGTCGGGCCGAACATCCATCCTGGACAGTTTCGTCAGAAAAAACACATTTTCCCCCTTACGTTGTGGAAGGTCACGGGTCAGGTGTCATTCCCTCTCAGCCGCACCTGGCTACTACCTGGAGGATGGACATGTTTTTACCCATAAAGAAGAGAGCACTGGGGGCCTGGCCAGAGAGCAGAAGGGACAGAGTGTGAGGGACAGGGGGTCATGGCATCAGCCCCGAGGGGTGGAGGTGACAGGGAAGAGGGGATTTGCAGAGGAGAGGACAGGGTTTCTGGGGCTGCAGGATCAGCCTCCCAGCCCCGCACAGAGTGGGAAGAGAGGGCTCCTCTGGGGGCTCATTTGAGCAGTCTCTGCCCGACGTGTCCCCTATTCCCGTGTCCCTTTGAGCTCCCACCCCACATTGCCTGGGTGGCTTGGCTGACATGGGGTGTGGCCCGGGACCTCAGCCTGAGGCAGGGGCCACAGCCAGGCTGCTTAGGTCAGACGCGACAGGGGGTGGCCCAGGGGATGGGGCAGGAGGCCCGAATGAGTCTGTTCCCCAAATTAACGGGCCTGAGCGGCCGACCCACACGGCCTTGTGTGTCTTGTCCATGAACAGAATTGTCCTCGCAGGCCCAACCCCAGGAACAGGTGCTTCGGGACGAGGCCCCACTCTGGGTGCAGATACACGGGGGTGTCCGCAGGGAAGCGCATCTGGGGAAGGACGGGCAGACGGAGTGGCCCAGTTGACAGAAGAACCACAGTGTGCCGGGCGGCCCGGTCTCTCCGTCCACAGCCTTGGGCGCACCCAGACGCTCGCTCTCTGCTCGCCATCACCGGACTCGTCTTGTGTCGGGGCCAGCGTTCAGACCGATGCGAAAAACGTAGTTTAGTAAATTCTTTCTTTTGTTTTAAGATTTTGTTTGTTAGAGAGAGACACAGCGAGAGAGGAACACAAGCAGGGGGAGCGGGAGAGGGAGAAGCAGGCTCCATGCTGAGCAGGGATGTGGGAGCCCGATGTGGGGCTTGATCCCAGGACCCTGGGATGATGACCCGAGCCGAAGGCACAGGCTTAATGACTGAGCCACCCAGGCGCCCCATAGTTTAGTAAATTCTAGGGGAATTCAGACCAGGTCCAAGGAACGTACAGGGGGGTGTGGTGGGAGCTCTGTGACGCCGACCCAGCCACCAGGGGCATACAGCCATGACCCTCTCGGGCTTCTGGTACTGGAGTAGCCAGAGGTGCTGTGCCTCCTCTGCTGGAACCCAGGGAGGTGGTGCTGCCCAGGCCCGTCTTGGGCTGCCCTTGCTGAGAGGAGAGCTGACTGGTGTAGCGGTGGAGTCAAGGGACGGAGGGGTCTCATCCCTGCAGCCTGAGAACCCTCCGTGGGGCCCCAATCCCGACTCTGTCCTATATGCAGCCACTGTGTCAGGATGTCCGTGGCAGGGAGGGTTTAGATGGAAGGTTCCAGAGCCTCTCTCAGTCCGTCCATCACCGTGATGGACACGGTGCAGCCTGGAGACAAGATCATCAGTGTCTGTGTGCACAGTGCACATCCCCCTGCCAGGGTCATGCTGGAGGGTGAGTGTGTGCCCTGGGGTCCCTGCCCGCATCTCAGCGTGTGATAGCAAGACCCCGGGGAGTCCCGAGGGACCAAAAGCGGACTGTCCCATGCACTCTGGGTCGGTGCTCCATGGCACGCTCTGCAGAGACCAGGTGGCCGTGCGGATCCATGTCATTTACACCCAGCGGTCTCTGCCGTGTATGGAGTGCTGAGGGGACGGGTCGTGTCGTCGACAGTACGGTTCCAGTTCGGTAGGCAGAAGGTCGTGTGTGTGCACGCAGGATACTTGTGCTGTCTTCTAGTGGTGCGTCGCTCACACACACGCTGTGTTCATGTGACACGGCCGGCCTGCGATGCAGCAGTTCCGCGCGGGATTCGTGCTCCCCAGCGCGTCGTCACCCTCTGTCACCCTCAGTGACACAGCACGATTGCACTCGTACTCACTAGAGTCCCCACGCTGGCCTTCTGTGTCTGTGACACCCCCGAATGTGTGTCATCCTGACGCGCCGGCCATGCTCAGCTTCTGGATCATTCCAGGCTTGGTATCTGCACTTTTTTCTGAGACCATGTGAAAATAAGGGCAGAGCGCAGCGTCCGCTGGTAACAGCGATGGGCTTCTGATGGTGGGCCTGTGGGTGGTTCTAGGTCTTCGACTCCCTGCATTTTCTGGGCTCCTTTCCCGTGCCATTAATATGCACGGCCCATGCGGCTAGGCTAACGGGAAGCTTTTAAAAATTGGCTTTGCCTGCTGGCCCCTTCCTCCTCGGGCACGCGTCTTGGCGAGCATGGGCCCTGCGTGTCCCCGCCTTCGTGGAATGCGTGTGCGGTATCCCCCACTGGCACCGCAGCCCATGAAGATCATCCGAAGAGCAGTCAGATTGGGCCGCAGCCGTCCCCGCGAGGGGGGAGCTTTGGGGCGCGCCACTGCTCATCTGTGCGCAAAGTTCAGTTTGTCTCACGGTGTCGTCCACGACCAGAATAACCTCTGATGAACCTTTCCCCGTAATTTATACTTGGCCTGTGAATAAATCAGCTCCCTTTGTAGCAATGATTTCATCGCAGAAGAATGTTTTTTTAAAACTGAGGTGGGCAAAGATTGAGAGTCAGGTTCCTGATTCTCACCAACAGACCGAGAGACAGGGACGAGGGGAGAGAGCCTGTCTAGGAATGTCAGTTCAAGGCCACCTGCCCCTTTCGCTGCCCGTGAAACCTCCTCAAGCAGTGGCTTCCCCACAGCAGACCGTGTGGCCCATCCCCATCAGCTCTTACTGAACCATGGACCCTGAAGGGGCCCAAGAAGTCACACCCTCGTGGACCTAAAGAGAAACCTGGGCAGTAGTGAAATCTGATGTAATGATGTGTTGTCATCAGCACAGGGAAATCCCTGGTGTGGATGAGTCTTAGAGGAAATTCCTTTTCTTGATAAATGAGTCACTTGTATTTTTCCATTATTAACATGATTTCATGGGAATCTTTCCTCCTCGCACCTGTGCTCCTGGGAATGAGGGTGGGCAACCGCCCATCACTTGCCCTCATTCCCCACGGTCACCTCTCCTGCCCCAGGTCCCTGCCCAGGCCTGGCTGCTGCTGGGGCCACATGGGGACAGCATGTCTGTGCGCTGTGATCTTGTGAGAACTCGGGTGCCCTCCACGCCCTGGGCTCTTTCATGGCCCGTCTTCACATTCTCTTCGTCGATGCAAAATGGATAACACACACACTGGGTTTTTTCTGCAAAAACACACTAAAATAACACGTACAAGCAAAAACGTGTGACTGTTCTGTGTGCCTGGGTGACAGCTATTGAAACAGGCCCGATTCCCCACGAAGGATGTAATTACAGTTTCATTGTGCCGAATAAAGAAGGAAAATGATGCAAGGTCTCAGCATTGCGTTTAATCTCCCGAAGCTCCATGTCCTCCCAAAAATGTGGAACTGGGCATAACTCGAGGGCAACTGTTGGCCTCAGGACAGGTGCCTGTTGCAGAAGATTTGCCCCAGGGTGGGCAGGAGAGCAGCAAGCCCACGGGCTCAGCGCCGGCTGAGGGACCCACACTGGGCTTCCCGCCTCCCCGCCGCACAGGCGCTGGCCCCAGGATGGCTGACCCAGGTGAGTGCCCACTTCCAAGGTGTTGTGAGACAGAACAAGATGAAATCCCACGGGCAGGACTTCAGGCTTGGAGAGCTGGGCTGGTGCCCAGGATAAGGAAGGGACTGTGTAGGCATGTCCCCTGCTGGCGTCGGGATGTGGAGGAAGTCAGGAACCACGAAGGGGGTGGCCCCTCACTCTGCATGTGGTCTGTGGCTCCCTTGCAGGGAGGCTGGCCCGAGCCCACGTGCCCTCCGGGCCTCAGGTGTCAGGGCCGGGTTAGCAAGCAGGGCCAAGTGGGCACCTCCCAGAGGGACCCCACTGTGATGGGCCGAGTACGTGGGCCACCGGTGTGGTGGCACTGAGGTCAGTTATCTGTGGTTCGACAAGATGACACGGGACTTTGGATGATTCAAGCTACGGAGTAAAAAGGGTTGTTTCTCCTAATGCTCCCAAGAGAATGGGCGTTTGTGCCATTAAGTGTCCTAGAATGTCTCCTCCCGAGACCAGCGGGAGCACCCAGCAGTTTGGGGAATGCCCGGGTCTCGGATGGTCCCAGGCAGACCCTTGATCACACCCCAGGCCCACAAGTTCACGACTGAGTAGAAACAGCTGCTGCCAAGCTGGTTAAATGTCATATTTTAATGATATAATTACCTATCTTGATGATAAAATTAGTAGAAATGCCGTAATTATACACTTAGAACCCCAGATAAATCGTTAGAGTCTCTCTTTGTACTTCGGGCCATGATTTATGACGGCGGACCTCACACAAGGCTCAGCGATATGCAGAACAGGCCACTGTGTGAGTGACGATGGTGCCCTTGGCACATAGGGCACTGACTGTCGATTCAGGAGCAAAAGGAAGCTCAAAGCCCTGGTGGGATCTTCAAGTTATCAAAGCCAACCACCTAAATAAATCGTAGTTTTGGTTTTTTTTTAAAGATTTTGTTTATTTATTTGACAGAGAGAGAGATCACAAGTAGGCAGAGCAGCAGACAGAGAGAAAGGGGGAAGCACGCTCCTTGCTGAGCAGAGACCCGATGCAGGGCTCCAACCGAGGACCCTGGGATCATGACCTGAGCGGAAGGCAGAGGCTTTAACCCACTGAGCCACCCAGGCGCCCCTAAATCATAGTTTTGAATCCACTCTACAAACTGCTAATTTGTTGTTGTGTGTTTCAAAATCTCTAATTTTTGAAGCATTATAAAACAGTCCAGTGTTCTTGAAAGCGAGGATTGGGATTTTTTTTTCAAAGCATTTTAGAAATAGGTGTGGCCAGAAATCAGTTGCATTTGTTTTTTTTAAATTTAATTATTTTATTTTATTATTATTTTTTTATTTACTTGACAGACAGAGATCACAAGTAGGCAGAGAGGCAGGCAGAGAGAGAGGAGGAAGCAGGCTCCCCGCAGAGCAGAGAGCCTGATGCAGGGCTCAATCCCAGGACCCTGAGATCATGACCTGAGCCGAAGGCAGAGGCTTAACCCACTGAGCCACCCAGGTGCCCCATCAGTTGCATTTCTTTACACCAACAACAAGACAGAAGAAAGAGAAATTAAAGGGTCAGTCCTATTTACAATTACACCCAAAACCATAAGATACCTAGAAATAAACCTAACCAAAGAGGCAAAGAATCTATACTCAGAAAACTATAAAGTACTCATGAAAGAAATTGAGGAAGACACAAAGAAATGGAAAAATGTTCCATGCTCATGGATTGGAAGAATAAATATTGTGAAAATGTCTATGCTACCTAAAGCTATCTACACATTTAATGCAATGCCTATCAAAATCCCATCCAATTTTTTCAAAGAAATGGAACAAATAATCCTAAAATGTATATGGAACCAGAAAAGACTTCGAATAGCCAGAGGAATGTTGAAAAAGAAAGTCAAAGCTGGTGGCATCACAATTCCAGACCTCAAGCTCTATTACAAAGCTGTCATCATCAAGACAGTATGGTACTGGCACAAAAACAGACACATAGATCAATGGAACAGAATAGAGAGCCCAGAAATAGAACCTCAACTCTATGGTCAATTAATCTTCGACAAAGCAGGAAAGAATGTCCAATGGAAAAATGACAGTCTCTTCAACAAGTGGTGTTGGGACAGTTGGACAGCCACATGCAGAAAAATGAAATTGGACCATTTCCTTACACCACACATGAAAATAGACTCAAAATGGATGAAGGACCTCAATGTGAGAAAGGAATCCATTCAAATCCTTGAGGAGAACACAGGCAGCAACCTCTTCGACCTCAGCCGCGGCAACTTCTTCCTAGGAACGTCGCCAAAGGCAAGGGAAGCAAGGGCAAAAAGGAACTATTGGAAAAAATGAACTACTGGGACTTCATCAAGATCAAAAGCTTTTGCACAGCAAAGGAAACAGTCAACAAAACCAAAAGGCAACCGACAGAATGGGAGAAGATATTTGCTAACGACATATCAGATAAAGGGCTAGTATCCAAAATCTATAAAGAACTTAGCAAACTCAACACCCAAAGAACAAATAATCCAATCAGGAAATGGGCAGAGGACATGAACAGACATTTCTGCAAAGAAGACATCCAGATGGCCAACAGACACATGAAAAAGTGCTCCACATCACTGGGCATCAGGGAAATACAAATCAAAACCACAATGAGATACCACCTCACACCAGTCAGAATGGCTAAAATGAACAAGTCAGGAAATGACAGATGCTGGCGAGGATGCAGAGAAAGGGGAACCCTCCTACACTGTTGGTGGGAATGCAAGCTGGTGCAACCACTCTGGAAAACAGCATGGAGGTTCCTCAAAAAGTTGAAAATAAGGTTATCTTATGACCCAGTAATTGCACTACTGGGTATTTACCCTAAAGATACAAATGTAGTGATCCGAAGGGGCACGTGCACCTGAATGTTTATAGCAGCAATGTCCACAATAGCCAAACTATGGAAAGAACCCAGATGTACATCAACAGATGAATGGATAAAGAAGATGTGGTGTGTATATATATCTACAATGGAATACTATGCAGCCATCAAAAGAAATGAAATCTTACCATTTGCAACGACATGGATGGAACTAGAGTGTATTATGCTTAGCGAAATAAGTCAACTGGAGAAAGACAACTATCACATGGTCTCCCTGATATGAGGAAGTGGAGCTGCAATGAGGGTGGGGGTTAAGGGGGTAGGAAAAGAATAAATGAAACAAGATGGGATCGGGAGGAAGACAAACCAAAAGAGACTCTTAATGTCATAAAACAAACTGAGGGGGGCTGGGGGAGGGATGTTGGGAGAGGGTGGTGGGGTTACATCATATGTTTATAAAGAAGAAACAGGTGTGGGTGTGCGGCCGCTTTAGCTGAAGCGACTCCACATTAGGGGGGTGCACGTGACTGGATCTTACGTAGCAGTCGCCGTGTGGGGCTGGCGTGTGCTTGGAAACCTCGCGACAGAAGCGGTTTGAAATCTGGACAGCCCAGCTGCATGGGCAGGACACAGGAGGGTTAGGGTGTCTCATGAAAGGCAAGGAAGTCTGGAGAAAGGAGGAGGCTACAGGCTGGGAACAGAGAGGGACCCTGCCCGTGCCCTTGGCTGGGCCTCTGGATCTGTGGCCTCAGGTAGAGATCACGTAGAACGTGCATATCCTGATCCCACATTTCCAGGGAGGAGCGCTTGCCTTGGCTCCCCAGGCCAGGAAATGCCTGCTTAGTCCTGCCACCCACTGCCGACACCTGCTCTGTCCTGCTGTCATCCTGTCTGTCCCATAGCCTGACACCTGGTTGGTCAGCAGCTCCCACAGCCCAGAACACTGTGACCACAGATGGAGGACCTAACTCGAGGTAGTCAGGGGCTCTGCCACTTAGAGACCCTGGGCACTCAAGCTGCTCTGGGGTCGTCACGTTCTCTCTGCTGCTCATAGTCCCCATTCTGTTTCCAGGACAGGAGGGGACCTCTTGTGCATGATGGGGACGCCTGTCCCATCCTGTTTTAGAGAGGGCCTACTCTCAGGGTATTTGGGTAGGTCAGTTAGTGAAGTGTCTGCCTTCAGCTCAGGTCACGATCCTAGGGTCCTAGGATTGAGCCCCACATCTGGCTCCCGGTCCAGCAAGAAGTCTGCTTCTCCCTCTGCCTGCTGGTCCCCTGCTTGTACTCTCTCTCTCTCAAATAAAATCTTTGGAGAGAGAGAGAGAGAGAAGGCCTGTTCTCATCCCCCCGATCTGGCTCTTATCCCACTGTGAAGGAGACAGAAGATCCTGGCTGCATCACCTGAGCACCCAGATCCAGCCATGCCTGAAGGTTATGTCCTGCACTTTAAGTGGACCAGTAACACTCCCCCTTTTTAAAACCAGTTAGAGGCAACCCCTTCGGGTCCCCTTCCTCCTTGGGAGCTTTGTATTATCACCTTGCTGTCACTGAATAAACCTTGCTTTGCTGCCCATCATACATACATACATACATACAACCAGTTAGAAGTTGGTTCTGTCACTGACAAATTAGAGTCCTAATTAAGGACCCGTCTCTGTCACTCCCAGCCCAGCTTTAGTCTCCTGAGCCTGAGAACACTGGGGACAGAGAAGTGAGTAGGCTGCAGGGATTTGTGTGCTGAGCACTGTGGCCATCATGCCCCTTCCCACCATGCCAACGGACTAGTGTTTTGGGAAGGCCGTCTCCATTGGAGCCTCTGTAGCATCCTGTTGCCCCTGTGACCTGGAGACCACTCCCCAGAGTTGCTGTTCTGCTCCAGTGAGCCACGAGCCCTATGCATCTCTGCCTTTCCTGATCTGACCCTTCCCCACCACTCCAGCCTTCTGGCATCTGGGCCCACTCGTCTCTTCCTCTCCGACATGGGACCCACCTCCTCCAGCTGCACTTGGGCCCCTTGGAGGCAGGAACTCCTTTCCTTATCCTGGTGTCTTGGATCCTAGCAGAGCCCCAGGCCCCACGAATGTCCACCAGAGATGATGCACCCGGTAAAGATTGACCTGCTGCCATAAATGCACAGTTCACCACAGAGCGATGAAAGGTATGGGAGCGTTCACATGGGAGCAAAGGACAGATTAGGAATCACCGTTACTCTCCAGTGGCTTAGAACGCATCATTACAGGGATTTAATTAGGCATATATTTCAAGCAGAGAACATACTTCAAAAATTAAAGTAATTCTACTGCAGGAGGAAATGATGGGTTTTTGCATAAAGTTTCCACTCCATGCCCTCGAGCCAGGATTCTGCAGGCTTTGGGGTCTTGTTCTGACTGTAAGAGCCCCAGAGGGGAGAGGCTGGAGGTGACCGTGCCCTCCATGTCACTCCTGGAGGCCTGTCCCTCCCACTTCTGAGCCTCCTGGCCTGTGGCTCTGATGGAAGGTGGGTGGGAGGGGATGGGCCTCCAGAGGGGCCCCGTAGGCGGGGGTGACCTGCTCAGACCCTCCTCTCCCCCTCCTCACCCCTTCCTGAGATAAGCAGGACACCTGAGGGGGAGCTCCACCATGTGCCCCTCGATGGGACTTCTGCACAGAGGATGGAAGACAGATGCAGCCAGCCCTGTACAGATACCAGAACCTTCTGGAATGTTCTGTCCTCAGTGTCTTTGGTCCTGACCGCCAGCCACACATGGGTGTACACCATAAGAAAGCACTCTGAGAAAGATGGCAACCCCAAGACCCTGTATGTCCATTTACGTCTGTTGATCTGTTTCCTGGGGACCAGGATTGAGTCGCCAGTATCGGCGGTTTCTTGCCCGACCATCGGCGGCCAGTTGTTAATTCCAGCCGCGGTTTTCAGTTGGATGTATTTCCACATCTAGCATAAGTACCTTCTTTATTTTTCTGAGGGCCTCTGAAGCCCTAGTTGACTGACAGCTGTAACTGGCCTCCAGCTCCCAGATTTGCTAGGAAAGGTGCGTGCTCCGAGTCAGGGTGCAGGCAGCACCTTGGTCACCCTCACGCTGATCTGTCGTCTTCCGAAAGTTAAGAAAAGCCTTTAAGAGACTGCTGTCTTGGGACGCCTGGGTGGCTCAGTTGGTTAAGCGGCTGCCTTCCGCTCAGGTCATGATCCCAGCATTCTGGGATCGAGTCCCACATTGGGCTCCTTGCTCAGCAGGGAGCCTGCTCCTCCCTCTGCCTCTGCCTGTCTCTCTGTCTGCCTGTGCTCGCTCTCTCCCTCTCTCTAACTAATAAATAAATAAAAAAGAGACTGCTGTCTTAAAATACACAAATGTTATGCCGAATTATTTGGGCACGTAATATCTGAACTTTAAAGTTTAGCAAGAAGAAAGCTAACATTCACTCTTCCCTTCCGTTGGGCTCTGAGCTAACCCAGAGACATCGATCTGACGTCTGTTCAGTGAAGCTCTTTCTCCCGTGTTCTAAGGTTTCGGTTCCAAGATGAGAATTAGGACTGGCTGGCACAGAGACGCCACATCCTCTGTGAGCTCTTGCTGCCCCAGGACCCCAGGGACCTCCTCTCCCCTCGGGGATCGGGAGTGTCCCCTTGTGCTGAGTTACCTCTGTGGGGAAGGCCCCGGTGTGCCCACCCATGCCTGTGCTCGAGGCCCAATGCCCTGGTACCAGGAGGGGTGCACTGCCCTGAGGACGGATTTGCTAGGAAAACCACCTTTCGGACACGTCACCAAATTCCACGGGAAGGCCAGGGGCTACCCGCATGTGCAAGAGAAATACACACAGCCCACCGATCGGGATCTGGCCCTGTGGCCTCCGCCACCCCAGGACAGACCCCCTCAGTGCAGAGACACCTGCTTTAGACCTGCTTGGGTCCAGCTGAGTCAGACCCATGAGCAAGGAAACCCCAGGCCTGCACTTGAGAGCCTGAGGCCTGATGGCCGTGTGTGTCCCAGGGGACCCCAGCCAGCCTCCCTCTGGGCTCCACGTTCCCAGTTGACTTGTGTCCCCCTCCCCGCTGGCCTGTGGTATAACCTGGCAGGTGCTGCAGTGGACCCCCACCAACCCCGGACAGGGCCCCGCAGAGCTGGGCTCTGACCTCCTGGATGTGAGTCTGAGAGGAGCAGGCCCTCCCAGCTATCCGCCACCAGGTACCTCACCAGAGGGACTCAGCAACGGGGCACAGAGGCACTGCGTGGCCCATGGGGCCAGAGTGTCGGCAGAGAGAAGCAGCGGCAAAAGACCATGGTGGCCCAGGGCCGGGCCCGCGAGGAGGTGCTGCTGCACAGCCTGGGGGCTGGAGCCCTAGAAACGGCCACACAGGGCAAGACAGGAGATGTGCCCCAGTGTCCCTCCTCCTGTCCTCCTGTTCTCCTCTCTCAGCCTCTGGCTCCCTTGACCAAACCCAGGCAGGAGCCAGCCGATCCCAGTGAACCCAGCAGGGCCAGGCCCCCACACACCGGTCCGGGGGTCAGACAGACCCGAACGTGCTGGAGCTAGACCCGCCTCCAGAGCCCTCAGGTCAGCGCATGAGCTGGAAATGACCAGCGGGGCACCCAGAGGCATGAGATCCCCTGGGACACAGGTCAGCACGATGGACTGAAACAGCACAAGGCTGGAATCCAGGAGTCCTAGAGAATATTGCTGACGATGAGAGGACACCAATCAGCAGTGGGGGCGCACACTGGGAGGACTGGGCACAGTTTGGAAGGTGTGCAGGAATGAGGGCCCAGGATGGACTGGGTGCTGGGGCAGGCCACTGGCATCGACAGCTCTCAGGGTCAGGACCGCTTCGTTGTGTCCTGAGGCTGATGGGGGACAAGCACTGCCCAGCTCCCGCTGCCCCACAGGATTAGGTG
>RCUC01016830.1:0-21875 GCA_003697995.1 Taxidea taxus jeffersonii
AATAGTGTTGGGAAAACTGGACAGCAGTATGCAGAAGAATGAAACTAGACCACTTTCTTACACCAAACACACACATACACACCTCAAAATGGATGAAAGACTTAGGGACGCCTGGGTGGTGGCTCAGTTGGTTAAGCTGCTGCCTTCGGCTCAGGTCATGATCCCAGCATCCTGGGATCCAGTCCCACATCAGGCTCCTTGCTCGGCAGGGAGCCTGCTTCTCTCTCTGCCTCTGCCTGCCACTCTGTCAGCCTGTGCTCACTCTCTCTGACAAATAAATTTTTAAAAATTTTTTTTTAAAAATGGATGAAAGACTTAAATGTGAGATAGGAAACCATCAAAATCCTAGAGAGGAACACAGGTAACAACTTCTCTGACCTTGGCTATAACAAGTTCTTAGTAGACATGTCTCTGGAGGAAAGACAAACAAGAGCAAATATGAACTACTGGGACTTCATCAAGATTTAAAAAAAAAAAAAACCTTCTACACAGTGAAAGAAAAAGTCAAAACTAAGAGGAAATTTATGGAATGGGAGAAGATATTAGCAAATGACATATCTGATAAAGGGTTAGTATCCAAAGTATATAAATAATTTATCAAGTTCAAAACCCAAAAAGGAAATAATGCAGTGAAGAAATGGGCAGAAGACATGACTAAACATTTTTCTAATGGAGACATCCACATATCCAACAGACAGATGGAAAGTTGTTCAGCGTCACTCATCATCATGGGAATACAAATCAAATGTATGATAAGATACCAACTCACACCTGTCAGAATGGCTAAAATTAACAATACAGGAAAGAACAGATGTTGGTGAGGATTTGGTGAAAAGGAACCCTCTTACTTTATTGGTGGGAATGTAAATTCATACAGCCACTCTTGAAAACAGTATGGAGGTTCCCTAAAAAGGTAAAAATAGAACTACCCAAGACCCAGCAATTGCACTACGAGGTGTTTACACAAAGATACAAAAATACTGATTCAAAGGGGCATGTGTACCCCAATGTTTATAACAGTATTATCAACAATAGTCAAATTATGGAAAGAGTCCAAGTGTACATTGATTAATGAATGGATAAAAATGAAGTGGAGATTTTATATATATACAGTATATTCAGCCATACAAGCCAATGGAATCTTTTGCAGTGATGTGGATGGAAATAAAATGTGTTATGTTAAATGAAATAAGTCAGAGAAAGATATCATATGATGTCACTCATATGTAGAAATTAAGAAACAAAACAGATGAAAATAGGCAAAGGGAAAACAGAGAGGGGAGCAAACCATAATATCATTTAACTATAGAGAACAAACTGGTGGTTGATGGAGCAACGTTAGTAGAAGATGGCCAAAATGGGTGATGAATATTAAGGAGAGCACTTGTTGTGTTGAGCATGGGATGTTCCTGTGTAAGTAATGAATCACTAAATTCTACTCCCGAAATCAATATTACACTATATGTTAACTAACTAGAATTAAAATAAGAATTTGAAGAAAAAAATAAAAAGGAAAGGAAAGAATTTTCAGTCAAGGACACTCTATCCAGAAAGGAGGTTGTTTAGAATAATAGAGAAAGTGTTTCCCAGAAAAGCTAAACTTAAAGGAATTCATAACCACTAAACCAGCCCTATAAGAGTTGTTAGAGGAGACACTTTGAGTGAAACTGAAAGAATTTAATTAGGAGTAAGAAAAGTAGGAAGCAAAAGTCAGTAAAAATAAGTGTATCTTCAAAAACCAAAGCACTCATAAGTTAGAAGGATGTAATTATGCCACCATATATCTAAAATATGGTGTGATGAGTAAAGAATGGGGTCAAACTTAAGTGACTACAAACTTAATATTGACTGTGACCTGCAGAAGATATATGCAAACACAACAATAACCTCAAATCAAAAACCAGTAATAAATATGTAAAAAATAAAGACAAAGAAATCCAGGCATATCACTAAAGAAAGCCAACTTATCATGAGAGGAAAAAGCAAAAGAAGAAAGGAACAGAGAAGAACTTCCATAATAACCATAGAACAGGGACCTAATTGTCAATATTTATGTATTTATCAGTAATTACTTTGAATGTAAATGGACGAAACACTCCAGAAGACATAAGGTGATGGAATGGATAAAAAAGCAAGACTCATCAATAGCAAGACCCATCAATATGTTACCTACAAGAGAGTCATTTCTGGCCTACAGGCATATGCAGATTGAAAGTGAAAGAATGGAGAAGTATTTATTCTGCAAATAGATGTGAAAAAAAAAACAGGGTACCAATATTTATAACAGACAAAATAGACTTTAAAAAAAAATGTGTAAGAAGAGACAGAGAAGGACACTGTATACTCATAAAGGGAATAATTCAGCAGGAAGATACTAGAATTATAAATTTTATATTTTATTAATCAAATAGTAATTTAATGCAAATAATTAAATTGATTAATTTAGCAATTAAATATTTTATATTTATAAATTATAAATTTATGCATCCAACATAGGATAACCCAAATACAAAAAAAACAGATAAATACATAAAACAGATAATAACAAATGTAAAAGAAGTAACTGATAGTAATACAATAATAGGGAACTTTAACACTCCAGCTACATCAATGGACAGATCATCCAAACAGAAAATAAAGGAAAGAGTGGCTCTGAGTGACACTTTGAACTATATGGCTCTAATAGACATATTCAGACTTTCCATCCTAAAACACCAGAATGCACATTCTTTTCAAGTGCTCACAGATTGTATATTAGGCCACAAAACAAGCCACAACACCTTCAGAAAGTTTAAAGTCATACATGCATCTTTACCAACAGTAAGGCTATTAAACCAAAAGTCTAACACAAGAAAAAATCTGGAAAGAACACAAATACATAAAGGTTTAATAACATAGTACTAAACAATGAATGGATCAACCAGAAAGTCAAAAAGGAAATTAAAATGCATGGAGACAAATGAAAATGAAACAAAAATGTTCCAAAATATTTGGGATTCAGCAAAAGCTGTTCTAAGAGGGAAGTTTATAGCAACACAGGCCTGTTTTAATAAACAAGAAAAATATCAAATAAACAACCTAACATCACACCTAAAGGAGATAGAAAAAGAGCAACAAACCAAACTCAAACCAATAGAAGGAAGGAAATAATAAATATCACAGCAGAAATAAATAAAATAGAAACTGAAAAAAAAATAGAACATATCAGTGAACTCAAAAGACAGTCCTTTGAAAAGAAAAGCAAAATAAATAAAATGTCAGCCAGGCTCAGAGAGAAAGAGAGCGAGAGAAAGGACTTAAATAAATTCAGAAATATGGGTAGGAACAACAACCAACACCAGAGTAATATGAAGGATTATAAAAGAATATTGGGAAATATATATGCCAACAAATTGGACAACCTAGAAGTGGATAAATACCTAAAAACATATAACCTCATAAAACAGAATCAGCAAGATATAGAAAATTTGAAGACTGATTACCGGTAATGAAACAGACTATGTAATCATAAAACTCACAACAAGCAAAACTCCAGGACAAGATGGCTTCACAAGAAATTTCACCAAACATTTAAAAAAGAGTTTATACCAATTTTTCTAAGACATTTCCCAAAAAAAGGAAGAATAAGAAAAATTTCCCGAATATTCTATGAAGGCAGCATTACCCTGATACTTAGATACACAATAAAAAAGAGAATTGAGAGCCAATATTTCTGATGCACATAGATGCCAAAATCCTCAACAAGATATTGGCTAACTAAATTCAACATTATATGTTCATATGTTTATGGACATATAATGTATTACTTGTAATTTTTTTCACGGATACTGGTCTGTGATTCATCAGTCTTACATAATTCACAGAACAACACTCACAATAGCACATACACTCCCCAATATCAATCACCCTGCCACCCCATCCCTCCCACCCCCATCCCCTCCAACAACCCTGTTTGTTTCCTGAGTTGAGTCTCTTATGGTTTGTTTCAATCTCTGGTTTCTTCTTGTTTCATTTTTCCCTCCCTTCTACTATGATCCTCTGCCTTGTTTCACAAATTCTTCGTATCAGTGAGAAAAATTGATAATTGTCTTTTTTGAATTGACTTGGGCAATTGTGGACATTGCTACCATAAAAATTCAGGTGCAAGTGTCCTTTAGATCACTACATTTGTATCTTTAGGCTAAATATCTAGTAGTGCAGTTGCTGGGTTGTAGGATAGCTCTATTTTCTGCTTTCTGAGGAACCTTCATACTGTTTTCCAGAGTGGCTGCAACAGCTTCCATTCCCACCAGCAGTGTAAGAGGGTCTCCCTTTGTCTGCATCCTTGCCAACATCCCTCATTTCCTGACATGTTAATTTTGAGCATTCTGACTCGTGGGAGGTGGTATCTCATTGTGGTTTTGCTTTGTATTTCCCTGATGGCAAGTCATGTTAGGCAATTTTTCATGTGTCTGTTGGCCATTTGGATGGATTCTTTTCAGAAATGTCTGTTCATGTCTTCTGCCCATTTCATGAATGGATTATTTGTTCTTTGGGTGTTGAGTTTGATAGGTTCTTTATAGATTTTGTTGACTATTTCTTTGGCTGTGTAAAATCTATAGATCTAGATGAAATGCCAATAGTTCATTTTGTCCTTGCTTTCCTTGCCTTTGGCGATGTGTCTAGGAAGAAGTTGCTGAGGCTGCAGTCAAAGAGGTTGTTTCCTGTGCTCTCCTCAAGGATTCTCATGGATTCCTGTCTCACACTGAGGTCTCTCATCTATTTTGTGTCTATTAGGGTCCAGTTTCATTCTTCTGCATGTGACTGTCCAATTTCCCTAACAACATTTGTTGAAAAGACTTTTGTCCCCATTGGGCATTCTTTCCTGCTTTGTCAAAGATTAGTTGACCATAGAGTTGAGGGACCATTTCTGGGCTCTCTGTTCTGTTTCACTGATATATTTGTCTGTTTCTGTGCCAGTGCCGTGCTGTATTGGTGAGTATAGTTTTGAAGTAGAGCTTGATGTCCAGAATTGTGATGCCACCAGCTTTCCTTTTCTTTCTCAACATTCCTCTGGCTATTCAGGGTTTTTTTCTGATTCCATACAAAATTTAGGATTATTTGTTCCATTTCTATAAAACATGTTGGTGGTATTTTGATAGGGAATGCATTAAATGTGTAGATTGCTCTAGGTAGCATAGACATTTTCACAAACTGTTCTTCTAACCCATGAGCATGGAATGCTTTTCCGTTTCTTTGTGTCTTCCTGAATTTCTTTCATGAGAACTTAAACTTTTCTGAGTACAGATTCTTTGCTTCTTTGGTTAGATTTATTCCAAGGTACCTTATGGTTTGGGGTACAATTGTAAATGGAATCAACTTCTTAATTTCTATTTCTTCTGTCTCATTTTTGGTGTATAGAAATTCAACTGATTTCTGAGCATTGCTTTTATACCCTGTGTCCTTACTGAATTCCTGAATTCTTACTGAATTCTAGTAGTGTTGGAGTGGAGTCTTTGGGTTTTCCATATAAAATATCATATCATCTGCAAAGATTGAGAGTTTGACTTCTTTTTTGCCCGTCTGGATGTCTTTTATTTCTGTTTGTTGTCTGATTGCTTAGCCAAGGACTTCTAGTACTATATTCGATAACAGATGTGATAGTGGAAAGCCCTGCCATGTTCTTGACCTTAGGGGAGAATCTCTCAGTTTTTCCCCATTGAAAATGACATTCGGTGTGGGTTTTGCATAAATGGATTTTATGATATTGAGGTATGTACCTTCTTTATTATGTACCTACCTTTATTATGTACCCTCTACCCCTACACTGTGAAGAGTTTTTATCAAGAAAGGATGCTATACTTTGTCAAATGCTTCTTCAACATCTATGGAGAATATCATATAGTTCTTGTTCTTTCTTTTAATAATGTATTGTATCACATTGATTGATTTGCAGATATCGAACCAACATTGCAGCTCAGGAAATATCCCACTTGGTCATGGTGAATAATTCTTTTAATGTACGTTGGATCCTTTTGGCTAGTGATTTGGTGAGAATTTTGGCATCCGTGTTCATCAGGGATATTGGTCTCTAATTCTCCTTTTTGATGGGGTCTTTGTCTGGTTTTGGGATCAAGGTAATGCTGCCCTCATAGAATGAGTATGGAAGTTTTCCTTCCATTTCTATTTTTGGGAAAGTTTCAGGAGAATAGGTATTAATTCTTTAAATGCTTGGTAGAATTCCCCTCGGAAGCCATCTAGCCCAGGGCTCTTGTTTGTTGGGTGATTTTTGATAACTGCTTCAATCTTGTTACTGGTTATGGATCTGTTCAGGTTTTCTATTTCTTCCTGGTTCAGTTTTGGTAGATTATGAGTCCCTAGGAATGCATCCACTTCTTCCAGGTTGTCACATTTATTTACTGGCCTACAGTTGCTCATATGTTTTTATAACTGTTTGTATTTCTTTGATGTTCGTTGTGATCACTCATCTTTCATTCATGATTTTATTATTTTTATTTCATTTTTTATTTTACTATATTTTATAATACATTTTTATTTTATTATATTTTATTATTATTTTATTTGAGTCCTTTCTCTTTTCTTTTTGATAAGTCTGGCCAGGGGATTGTCAATCTTATGAATTCTTTCAAAGAACCAGCTCCTAATTTTGTTGTTCAGTTCTACTGTTCCTTTGGATTCTATTTCATTGATTTCTGTTTTGATCTTTATTACTTCTCTTCTCCTGCTGGGTTTAGGATTGATTTACTGTTCTTTGTCCAGTTCCTTTAGGCATAGTGTTAGGTTGTGTATTTGAGACATTTCCAGTTTCTTGAGAAAGGCTTGTATTGCTATATACTTTACTCTCAGAACTGCCTTTGCTGCATCCCAAATAAATATTTTGAACATTTGTGTTTTCATTTTAATTTGCTTCCATGATTTTTTAAAATTATTCCTTAATTTCTTGATTGGCCCATTCAATCCTTAGTAGGATGCTCTTTAGACTCCACATATTTGAGTTATTTCCAACTTTCCTCTTGTGGCTAAGTTCTAGTTTCAATGCATTGAGGTCTGAAAATATGCAGGGAATGATTCCAATCTTTTGGTACCAGGTGAGCCCTGATTTGTTTTCCAGGATGTGATCTATTCTGGAGAATGTTCCATGTGCACTAGAGAAGAATGTGTATTCCATTGCTTTGGGATGGTATGTTCTGAATATACCTGTGATGTCCATCTGGTCCAGTGTGTCATTTAAATACTTTATTTTCTGGTTGATCTTTTGCTTAGATGATCTGTTCCTTTCAGTGAGGGGGTGATAAAGTGCCCTACTATTACTGTATTATTGTCAATGTGTTTCTTTGATTTTGTTATTAAATGGCATATGTAATTGGCTGCTCCCACGTTAAGGGAGTAGATATTTCTTGTTAGATCTTCAAGTTGGACAGACCCTTTGACTATGACAGTGTCTTTTGTCATCTCTTATTATAGTATTTGGCTTAAAATCTAATTTGTCTGGGGCGCCTGGGTGGCTCAGTGGGTTAAGCCTCTGCCTTCAGCTCAGGTCATGATCTCAGGGTCCTGGGATCGAGCCCCGCATCAGGCACTCTGCACAGCAGGGAGCCTGCTTCCCCCCTCTGTCTGCCTGCCTCTCTGCCTGCTTGTGATCTCTGTCAAATACATAAATGAAATCTTTATTAAAAATTTTAAAAAAATCTAATTGCTCTGATATAAGGATTGCCACCCCAGCTTTCTTGTGATGTCTGTTAGAATGATAAATGGTTTTCTACTCCCTCACTTTAAATATGGAGGTGTCTTTGGGTCTAAAATGAGTTTCTTGCAGTCAACATATCAATGGGTCTTGTTTCTTTTCTTTTTGTTTGTTTGTTTGTTTATGCATTCTGATAACCTGTTTCAATTGATTGGGGCATTTAGCCCATTTACATTCAAGTTAACTATTTAAAGGTATGAGTTTAGTGCCATTGTATTGCCTGTAAGTTGACTGTTACTGTATATTGTTTCTATTCCTTTCTGGTCTGTTACTTTTAGGCTCTCTCTTTGGTTAGAGGACCCCTTTAAATATTTCCTGAAGGGCTGGTTTGGTGTTTGCAAAGTCTTTTAATTTTTGCTTCTCCTGGAAACTTTTTCTCTCTCTTTCTATTTTCAACGATAGCCTAGCTGGATATAATATTCTTGGCTGCATATTTTTTCTTGTTTAGGGCTCCTAATATAACATGGGGGTCCTTTCTGGCCTGCCAGATCTCTGTGGATAGGTCTACTGCCATTGTAATATTTCTACCATTGTAGGGTATAGACCTCTTATCCCCGAGCAGCTTTCAGGAGTTTCTCTTTGTTTCTGAGACTTGTAAGTTTTGTTGACCTATTTTTATTGATTTTGAGAGCAGTTCACTGTGAATCCTGGCTTTTGATGTTTGTTTCCTTTCCCAGATTAGGGAAGTTCTCTGCTATAATTTGCTCCAATATGCCTTCTTCCCCTCTCTTTCTTCCTTTTTCTTCTGGGATCCCAGTTATCCCAATCTTGTTTTGGCTTTTATCTCTCAAATCCTCCCCTCATGGTCCAGTAGTTGTTTATCACTTTTTCTCAGCAACTTTATTCTCCAACATTTGGTCTTCTATGTGACTAATTCTCTCTTCTGCCTCCTTTTTTTATTTGCCCCTCATTATATATATATTTTTATATATATATATTTAAATTTTAACTTGTTCTTTAGCTCTTTTATTTTTTTTCTCCAGAATGGGATTTTATTTCTCCAGAAAGGGAGTCTCTAGTATCTTCTATGCTTTTTTCATGCCTAGCTTGGATCTTTATAATCATTCTTCTGAACTCTAGTTCTGACATCTCACTAATGTCCATATTGATTAGGTCTCTAGCAGTCGGTATTGCCTCTTGTTCTTCTTCTTGAGGTGAGTTTTTCTGTTTTGTCATTTTGTCCGGAAAAGAGACGAATGAGAGAACAAAATACTAAAAGTGTAACAATGACACCAGAAAAATACACACTAGCCAAATCAGAAGAGATCCAAAACCAGGAGCAGCAAAAAGGAAAACTAAGAAAAAAAAATTAAAAATAAATTAATAAATATTAGGCTGGTGAATGGAACAGAGCAACATACTTGATTTTGGGGGTGTTTTGGTCTGTTTTAATTTTAAAGAAATTTTAATTTAAAAAAATATGAGTGAAGTTGATGAAGGATGAAATATGACTGTAAGATGAAAATTGAAAAATATTAAAAAAACCTGAAACTATAAGTGTTTAGTTGAAAAAAACAAAAATAAAAGGAGTGAATGTGATCAGGATAGAGACTAGAACAAAGCCATATGCTAGATTTAGAGTATGTTTTGGTCTGTTAGAAGAAATTGTATCCCAAAATTTTAAAGAAATAAAAAGTTATATGTATACAAAAAGTAAGGTTAAACACAATGAAGGAATAGAATAGCACTATAAAAAAAATTAAGAAAAAAATATTTTTTTAAAAAAGGTATTGATAAGATAAAATAGGTTAAAATAGGAAAGGTGAATTTTTTTTTTTAAAATTGAAAAAGAAAAAAATAATGAAAAATTACAAAAATTAACTTTGAAAGACTGAAGAATCATGGGCAAAAAAGCCATGAATTTTATGTGTTGTACCCCCCTAGTACTGGTGTTTTGCAGTTTACTTTGGTCAGTAAACTTTGTCTTGGCTGGATGTTCTTGCAGATCTTCTGGGGAGCAGCCTCTTTCAGTGATTCTCAAATGTATTTGCCTGAGGCAGAATTGTACCACCCTTGTCAGGGGCCAGGCCTGGCCAAGTAATCTGCTCAGGTTTGCTCTTGGTAGCTTTTATTCCCTGAAAGCTTACTGTACAGCTTTGGAGGATGAGAAAGAAGATGGCAGCTTCCCAGTCTCCTGCACTGGAGTAGCCGAGAGCTCGGGCCCCCCCTCTTCAGTGAGCCCTCAGAGAAAAACTGTCAGTCACTCCTGTCTCCCTGGTCTCCAGCCACACTCTGAGCTCACCTGGCCTGTGACCAAGTGTTTCTATCTCTGGCACATGGCCCTGTTTGGAGTCTCCAAACCCAGCATATTGCTGCAGCATGCTCCTGCACCACTCCTCCCAGTGATGGAAGGGGGGGTCTCCCCGGATCTGCCACCTGTGGGGTCCTTGCTCATAGAGTGGTGGTCCAACTTTGCCTCAGATTACGGTTTACAGCATCCCCCAAATGAGAGCCCCCTCCTTGGCTCTGTCTATGTAGCTGGCTTCTCTGCTCTGATACCTGAAAACTCTACCACACCAGGCACCCCCAGTCTTTTTGTGACCCCGCAAGAGTCCTGAGACCACGCTGACCCAGCGAGGATTCCAACTCCCACTTAGCCAATAGAGCGATGTCCCTCTGCAGAGAAGACTTCTAGAAGTTCTGATTTTGTGCTCCATTGCTCTCTCACTTTCCAGGAGCTGGGTCTTCTGCTTGCAGTCTATCTTCCTGTATATAGCCTGGGTTTCACTTCTCCGCATGTCCTACCTTCCAGAAAGCGGTCGCTTTTCTGTTCATAGAATTGCTGCTATTCTTCTCTTTGATCTCCTGCTGAGTTTGTAGGTGTTCAAAGTGGTTTGATAACTATCTAGCTGAATTCCTGGGACCAGATGAAATTTAGTTCTCCTACTCTTCCACCATCTTGTCCCTCCACTTCCATATGCCTTTTGATTGAATCATTTACTCCATTTACATTCAGTGTAATTATTGAAAAATATGCATTTAGTGCCATTGTATTACCTGTAATGTTGCTGTTTCTCTGGATTTTCTCTGTTCTTTCTGGTCTTTGTTACTTTTGGTGTCTGTCTCTACTCAGAGGTCCCCTTTTAATATTTGTGCAGGGTTCATTTAGTGTTCACAAATTCCTTGAGTTTTTGCTTGTCCTGGAAACTCTTTTTCTCTCCTTCTATTCTAAATGGCAGCCTTGCTGGATAAAGTATTCATGGCTACATATTTTTCCCATTTAGCGTTTTAACGCATCATGACAATATTTTCTGGTCGTTCAGTTCTCTGTGAACGGGTCTGTTTCCAGCCTTACGTTGCTACACTTTTAGGTTAAGGACCTCTTGTCCCAAGCTGCTTTGAAGGTTTTCTCTTTATCTTTGAAATATGCAAGTTTCACTAATAAATTTCGTTCCTCTATTATATTATAAATATTTTATCTATTATAAATTTTATTAATCTTGTTCCTCCTGAACAAATTTTAAAAGTATACTCATCACAGTCAAGTGGGCTTTATTCCCAGGATTCAGGGGTGTTTCAGTATTTAGAAAATAAATCAGTTGATATATCACATGAAGAGAAATGATAAAAACCATACTATCATTCCAATATATGCAGGAAAGCATTTGGCAGTGTACTACGTACAATCATGATTAAAATCTCTCCACAAAGTACAGTTAGAAAGACCACACATTTACATCATAAATACCGTATATGAAAAACCCACAGTGAACAGTGTGTTAGGTTTTAAAAAACTGCAAGCTTTCCCTTTCCCTCTAAGGTTAGAAATAAAACAAAGCTATCCAGTCTCACCACTTTTATTCAACAGAGTACTAGACATTTTAGCCACATAAGTCACAGAAGAAAAAGTAAATAATAGGCATTTAAATTTTTAATAGAAATAAATATTTCACTATTTGGAGATAATGTGATACAATATATAGAAAACCCTAAAGACTTAACCAAAGAATAGCAGAAATAAATGAATTCAGTAAGATTGCAGAATAAAAATTCAATGTATAGGAATCTTTTTGCATTTCTTTACACCAGTAATGGACCAGCAGAAAGTGACATTTATAAAATTCTAAAAAAAAATTAGTATCACTTATTATTACAACAAAAATAATAATATACCTAGAAATAAACTTAACCTTGTAAAGGACCTATATTCTGAAAACCATAAAGCACTGATGATAGAACTTGCAGAAAACCCAAACAAATGGAAAGATATTTCATGCTCATGGTGTGGAAGAACAAATATTGTCAAAGTATCCACACTACCCAAAGGAATCTACAGATTTATTTCAATCCCTATCAAAATATCAATAGCATTGTTCACAAGTAGAAAAAAACAATCCTGAAATTAATTGGGATTGTTGAAATACCCTCAATGGTCAAAGCAATCTTGAAAACAAAGAAACCAAAAAACACAGCTGAATGTTTCACAAAAACGGATTTCAAGTTATAATATAAAGATATAGTAAGCGAAATAGTATTATTGAAGTTCTAGAACATAAGTGAGGTTTGGTGGGGTGAGGTCCTGAGCCAATGACCAAGAAAGAATTCTTGAGACATCTTTGGTACAAAATGGTCGTTTATTAAAGCATGGCTACAGGACCCATGGTCAGGAAGAGATGCTGCCCCAGGGATGTGAGGAGTGGTCTATTATATACTTGTAAGTTGGGGAGGGGATTAGGGGTGGAATAAGTCTCTAAGGAATTTTGGAAACAAGGTTTCCAGGACCTTGAAGGGCTAGCTATTGTTTAGAAAAAAAGGTTATTTATTACCAGTAATAAAACCCTTTCGTGAGACCCTTTATATCCGTGGGCCATAGGCTTGGGAATGATTGTCAACACTGTCTTGGAGGTTTAGAGATAAAGTTTCTAAAGGAATTGTTAAAGTAGACTTACAGGATCCTGGTTGGGGGTAGGGGATTGATCAGGCTAGGATTGCCCTTTGCCCTTAGCCAAGCCTTAAGGTGGAGGTAGTTGAGTCTCTAGAGGAGAGTCACTCTGCCTGTTTTGAGGGATTGTCAGCAGGTAAGGAAATTTAATAATTTTTCTTCTGCCTCTGTTTCCCACATCAGTATGGTACTGGCACAAAAATAAATGCATGAGTCAGTGGAACAGATTAGAAAACTCAGAAATAAATCCAAAATTATATGTTCAATTAATCTTCAACAGAGAAGTCAAGAATACATAATAGGTAAAAGACTAACAAATGGTTTTGGGAAAACTGGATAGCTACAGTTTAAAAGAATGAAATTGGATCACTCTCTTACGCCATATATATGAATCAACTAAAAATGGATTAAGAAGCTAAATGTGAGACCTGAAACCATAAGGGTCCTAGAATAGAACAAAAGAAGTAATTTCTCTGACATTGGCTATAGCAAGATTTTTTAGATATGTCTCCTGAAGCAAGGGAAAAAAAATTGGCACTACTTCAAAACAAAGAGTCCTGCAGAGCAAAGGAAATAATCAACAAAACTATGGACACTCCACTGAATGGGAGAGGATATTTGCAAATAACATATCTAATAAAGGGTTAGTTCCCAAAGTTTACAAAGAACTTATAAAAGTTAACACCCATGAAACAAATAATCTGATTAAAAATGGGCAGAAGACATGAACAGACATTTCTCCAGAGAAGACATACAGATGGCCAAAATGAAAAGATGTTCAAAATTGCTAATGACTATGGAAATTCAAATCAAAACCACAATGAGATATCACCTTGCATTAGTCAGAATGGCTAAAATCAACAAGTGTTGGTGAGAATGTGGAAAGGAACCCTTGTGCACTGTTGGTGGGAATGAAAACTTGTGCAGTCACTGTGGAAAACAGCATGAATGTTCCTCAAAAGGTTGAAAATAGAATTTCCATTGCATCATTAATTGAACAACTGGGTATTTTCCCAAGGAATATGAAAACACTATTTTGAAAGAATATATGCACCCTGTGCTTGTTGCTTCATTATTTACATTAGCCAAACTATGGAAGCGGCCCATGTGTCCATAGATAGATGAACAGGTAAAGAAGATGTGAGATATCTATATCTATATCTATATCTATCAATCTATCTATCTATCTATCTATCTATCTATATGATATTCCATTATATAGAATTTATAGAACAATGAGAGCTTGCCATTTGCTACAAGATGGATGGATCTAGAGCATATAATGCTGTGTGAAATAAGACAGCCAAGAAAAAGACAAATACCATATGATTTCATGCATATGTGGAATTTAAGAAACAAAATAAATGAACAAAGAATAAAAAAACATTAAACATAATCCTATTATAGAGAATAAAGAGATGGTTACCAGTAGAGAGGTGGATCAAAGGATGGATAAAATAGGTGAAGGGATTAAGGATTAAGAGTGCACTTATTTTAGTGTACTTAATTTCAATGATCACTGAATAATTTATAGAAATGTTAGATCACTATATTGTACACCTGAAACTAATATAACACTGTATATTGACTATAATGGAATTAACATTTTAAAAATGAGAGTAAAATATAAATCATATTTCTTTTTACAAAAGAAATTATTTCAGTATTGGGTATGGTGGTCAGAAAGCTTTCCCCAGGGATGCCTGGGTGGCTCAGTTGTTAAGTGTCTCCCTATGGCTCAGGTCATGATCTCGGGGTCCTGGGATCAAGCCCCATATCAGGCTTCTTGATCAACAGGGAGCCTGATTCTCCCTCTCTCACTCCCTCTGCTTGTGTTCCCTCTCTAGCTGTGTCTTTCTCTGTCAAATAAATAAATAGTTTTAAAAAAAGAAAGCTTTCCCCAATATATATATATATAACATGATGTCATCATTTGCCAGATAACTTTTAACAAATCTTTCTTCCAAAGATAGATACGCTTTTAGAAATAAACATGCATTCATTTGCTAATACACTTTTTTATTCAAGTCCTGATAAAATGAAGGGGTAAATTTATGGTTCTTGAAAATGTAAAAGTGACATTCTTATTTTTATAACATTTTATTGTTTGATACTTGCAATGTAGTTTACAAGTCATTAGCATATCCTCCTAGTATTATCATTATTAAAATTCCATTCCTATAGCTGAAGGAGCAGAACATAAGACATTTATACAACGTTATTGTCTAAATCTGGTATAAAGCAGGATTTCTTGAACTAATTCACTGTATTTGGTTAAAAAATTTACCAAAATAAGTATGAGATGACAAGTCAGAACACAATCAAATTGGTTTTGTTTTTGTCTTTTGTTGTTGTTCCTCAATGTGATGTTATTACAAGGTTATGATAGAATAAATATTTCCTTAGAATTTCAAATTTAGAAAAATTATTTTAAGATTTGGGTCATTCACACAAAATATTTATTATATGTTACACTGATGTATAATTATAATAATTATAATGAATTATATGAATTATATGAACATGATATTTTAATTTAATTATCCATGTCACTGTTTTTGGTTTTAAAGAAATTAAATTAATTCAAAGTTAAAACAAAATCGTAATACTTTTTTAGTATCATATGTCACAAATATTGCATGGGATATATTTACACTAAAAGTTATGTGTTTATCTGAAATTCAACTTTAACTGGGTATTCCGTATTTTTATTTGGTATAGTTAGCAACGTCATCTTCACTGGAGGGTCTCTGAGTCACTCTTAGGAATTGTGCTGAACATGGTATTTAGTAACTGTCCTTTAGACTGCACCAAAAATCCATTTGAAGTGAGTTTCTTAAAAACCATTTCAAGTCTGTCTATTTCCTTGCCTTTTGGCTCTAACACCTGCTTATTTAATCAGTTCGTCAGTGAGAAGTTGCATTTTGTACCTGTTTTGTTGTCTACACTTCTCACAGCTCCCATTCAGCAAAAGACAGGGACAACAGTGTTTCTCAAAAAAGGCACCCAGAAGGCTTGCATTCACATGTAGATTCGGGGACAAGATAATAACCCTATTAAGTTCCATATTTTGAGATTTATTCCCATAAACTCAAAATTATAAACAAGCACTGCAGGGATTCTGATGTGCCCTGAAGTTTGAAAAAATTGGTAGGCTGGGTGACAGCGCCTAAAGTTATTTTAAATTGACAAAACTCTTAATGTAAAAAATACGTTATTTATTCTGATTACATGTTAATTAAACTAGTTTTCAAATTATAAAATAATGTTTCTCAAAATATGGCACAAAAAACTCAAGTATCATTATCACCTGGGTGTGCATCCTAAAAATAAATACATAAATCTTACTCAAAACTTATTGTCCATCAGAATTTGTAGTATTGAAGAATAGTAATCTAAACCTTTTATAAAAAATAGTGGTTAAAAAAACAACAGTGATAATTTGTTAAAAATATAATATTTGGGTGGCTTAGTGGGTTAAAGCCCCTGCTTTCATCTCAGGTCATGATCTCAGGATCCTGGGATCGAGCCCCACATCGGGCTCTCTGCTCAGTGGGGAGCCTGCTTCCCTCTCTCTCTCTCTCTGCCTGCCTCTCTGCCTCTGTGATCTGTCTGTCAAATAAATAAATAAATAAAATATTTAATATGTATATATAAATATATATATATGTGTGTGTATATATACACGTACATATGTGTGTGTGTATATGTACACATATATATATATATATATATAAAATATTTGAGAACCTTGTGAAGGTGGTGGAGTTTTTTATTATGACACTCTGGCCTAAAGTAATTTGATTTATTTAGGCCTGATCTTTTGTACTCCTTGCTATTGCTGTTTCTGACCACATAAGGACTCCTAGAAAAACCTGTCTTATAGTAACTATAGAAATTAAATCTTGCAATAAAATGAAGAGTTGTATCATGTTTTCATTTTATATTATACTTTATACATGTGAGGTGTCAAATTATAAAAATAAATTATTAAGACATTAATTTTCATTATTTTTTTATATATTTTTGCTTATACATATATATTTAATAGGCACACTATGCTAGATTACAGTAGGGGTACATAGAAATAAGAAGTCAAGTCTAGAGAGCCAAGGTTTATTTTGGAGACACTTATGAAGAACATGGTGAAAAGGCCATGAGAAAATAGTTGGCCCACCTCCCAGTAAATTAGATTATAGATCTGTAATGTTTCTGCTATTGTATGTTTACAAACAGCTGAATAATGACTCATAATTTTGTTCAGTTTAATGTACTGGTACAGGAAGTTTTTTCTTGGAAACTCTCATTACTTCTGGTGAGATTTTTTTTTTAGAAGCTGATTTATAACTGGCAGATTAGAAGTAAGGTAAGAGAGGATTTTATGGAATCTGATGCTTTAAATTTTTTCTTATGTATTTCATAAAAAAACACAAATTCTATCTGCAAAACTATATCAATTTTTTTCCTGTGGATTTGTACTAAATCAACAGTGAAATCTATATATGGTCAAGCTGATTCTAATAATCATTTTGGTTTGTGTAAAACAAATTTGATGGAGCATGGATCAAATGTAATTGACTACCTGGTGATCAGATATTCCAAAGAACATTATAAATATTATATAACCATTTTTCCTACCTAATGTAATAGTGACTAAAAAAAATAAAGCTTTGTAAAAGTATTAGTATGCTTATATCTACCTCACCAATACAGTACTTTTAACTTTAGATAATTTGCATTAGTCAGAAATAAAAAGAATCACTCTTAACCTGAAAAAAATATGCATGATCATAAAATAATAACCTTGGCTACACATAGAGAATTTAAACTGTTTTTCTCAAAACAACCTACAAAGTAATAATCTGAAAGACAACATGACAGTCATGAATAACCTCCTCATAGAATTAGGTATAAACAAATTCTTAGGAATGAAAATAGATGAAGGTTCTTTAGCAGCACTAAAAGTGGAATGAAGGAAACCTACAAAAATGGAATATGTGTTGAGCATAGCTCAGGAGAAAGGAGCTGCTTCCTTAGAAAATTTATTTTATTTCCCATAATGCTAAGATCTTTTCTGGAAACAGTACTTGAGATTCATTAATATAATGGGAAAACTTTGGGAAGCAGGGAAAGACAGCCTTAGTAGCACTATGATAACAGCAGCAGATATTTTGTTTTTAACCTAGCTACCATGAGTACTTATAGACAGAGTATAAGGGAATTTGTGGAAAAAATACAGATTTGTATCATCAGTGACTGTGGCCTCAACATACTGCTCCTTTTACAGTGTTTTGTTTTTTTTTTTTCATTTGCTTTGTTTTATATTTTAATTTTTTCAGTGTTCCAAGATTCATTGTTTATGCACCACAGCCAGTGTTCCATACAATATGTGCCTTCCTTAATACCCACCACCAAGCTAACCCATTCCTTCACCCCCCTCTTCCAAAACCCTCAGTTTGTTTCTCAGAGTTCACAGTCTCTCATGCTTCGTCTCCCCCTCTGATTTCCCAAATTCACTTTTCCTTTCCTTCTCCTAATGTCCTCCATATTATTCCTTATGCTCCACAAGTAAGTGAAACCATGTGGTAATTGACTTTCTCTGCTTGACTTATTTCACTCAGCATAATCTTCTCCAGTCCCATCCATGTTGATACAAAAGTTGAGTATTCATCCTTTCTGATTGCTGTGTAATATGCCATTGTATATATGGACATATCTTCTTTATCTGTTTGTCTACTGAAGGGTATCCTGGCTTTGTCCACAGTTTGGCAATTGCAGCCATTGCTGCTATGAACATTGGGGTACATATGACCTTTCTTCTCCTACCTCAGTATCTTCTGTATCTTTGGGGTAAATACACAGTAGGACAATTGCAGGGTCATAGGGCAGTTCTATTTTTAATTTTTTGAGGATCCTCCACACTGCTTTCCAAAGTGGCTACACCAACTTGCATTCCCACCAACAGTGTAAAAGGGTCTCCATTTCTCCACATCCTCTCCAGCACTTGGTTTTTCCTGTCCTGTTGATTTTGGCCATTCTAAATGGTGTAAGGTGGTATTTCAATGTGGCTTTGATTTAAGTTTCCCTGATGGTTAATGATGATGAACATTTTTTCATGTGTCTGTTAGCCATTTGTATGTCTTCTTTGGAGAAGTGTATGTTCATGTCTTCTGCCCATTTTTTTTGGTGTGATTATTTGACATTGAGTTTGGGTGTTGAATTTGAGGAATTGTTTATAGATCTTGGATATCAGCCCTTTGTTTATAGTGTCATTTGTAAATATTTCCCCCTATTCCGTTGGCTGCCTCTTTGTTTTGTTGTCTGTCTCCTTTGCTGTTCAGAAGCTTTTGATCTTGATGAAGTCCCAAAAATTCATTTTGACTTTTGTTTTATTTGTCTTTGGAGACATCTTGAAAGAAGTTGCTGTGGCTGATGTCAAAGAAGTTACTGATTATGTTCTCCTCTAGGATTTTCATAGATTCCTACCTCACATTGAACTTTTTCATCCATTTCGAGTTTATCTTTGTGAATGGTGTAAGAGAATGGTTGAGTTTCATTCTTCCATACATAGCTGTACAATTTTCCCAGCACCCTTTATTGAAGTATTGTCTTTTTTCCACTGGATATTTTTTTCTGCTTTGACCATAGTTTGAGGGTCCATATCTGGACTCTCTATTCTGTTTCATTGGTCTATGTGTCTGTTTTTGTGCCAGTACCATGTTGTCTTGGCAATCACAGCTTTGTAGTAAGGCTTGAAATCAAGTAACAAAATTCCCCCAGGTTTTACAGTGTTTTGTACATCTGTCAGCATTGAATATGGGCACATAGGAGTTCAATGATCAAGGCAAGGAAGGGGACTGAGGAGGGGCTGATACATCTTCAGAGACAGCAGCCAAGCAAACTGGCAGTATGACACACATGAATGTCTGGTGTGAGAGCAGGCCAAAAGTCAGCAATAGATGGCAATCAGGCAGCAGGCCTATAAAGACTAGAGTAGTTTAGCTGTAAAGGAATATGGAAGTGTCAGAAGCCAAGGATTCATAAAATGTCAAAATTGGCAAGGACCTAAGAAAATTTCTATTGGTATTACCTGCCATCTTCAGTATAAAGTAAAGAGGAAAGCAAAACTGAAGTCTGCAAATAAGAAATAGCTTGTTTAGTGTCACACACCATATTGGAAATATGGAGATGACAAGCCACACATTTTGTTTATTGGGCTGGCACTTTTTCTCATGGTACTGTCTGTCTATAATTGATCAAAACATAATATTGGTCAATGCCTACTATGTGCGAAAATGCTATGCTGCATCAAATGTTGGTACAGGGAAATAAAAAGTCAAGTCCAGAAAACAAATACTGTTAATAATAGCCAATAGATCACATTGATTGAAGACTTTCTATTTGATAGGTCCTGGGCTAAATGCCTTATCAAATAATATCATTTAATTTTCACAATAACCCAATGAAATATGTAACTGCTTCATTCTACAGATGGGTAAAATAAGGTTTATGGAAGGAAAATAATTTTCTCTAAACTAAGCTAAATGATTAATAATTACTAGAAGCTGAACTTAAATGTTAATGCTTTGGGGAGGAGTCAAGATGGTGGAAGAATAGCAGACTGAGATGACATCAAGTATCAGGAGATCAGCTAGATAGCTTATCAAACCATTCTGAACACCTACAAATCCAACAGGGGATCGAAGAGATGAAGAGCAACAATTCTAAAAACAGAAAATCGACCACTTTCTGAAAGGTAGGATCTGCAGAGAAGTGAATCCAAAGTGATGGGAAGATATACTGCAGGGGGAGGGGCCGGCTCCAGGCAAGTGACAGAGCAATGGAGCACAAAATCAGAACTTTTAAAAGTCTGCTCCACTGAGGGACATCACACCAGATGCTAAGCAGGGGTGGAACCCTCACAGAGACAGTGTGGTCTCAGGTCCCACGGGGTCACCAAAGGATTAGGGGTATCTGAGTATTGCAGAGCTTGCAGGTATTAGAGCATGGAAGCCAGCTACAGAGATGGAGCCAAGGAGTGAGCTCTCAGCTTGGGGTTACCTTAAACTGTGATTGGTGGCACGGTCAGACCACTGCCCTTTGAGCAGGGAGCCCACGAGTGGCAGATCTGGGGAGACCTCCCTGGAAGAGCGGCAGTGATCTGCTGGGTTTAGAGACTCCAGACGGGGCTGTGTGCCAGAGACAGAGATGCTCGGTCACAGGCCAGGTCAGCTCGGCTTGCAGCTGGACGCCAGGGAAACGGGAGCGATTGAGGGCTTTTCTCTGAGAGAGCACTGAGGAGTGGGGCTCAGAGCTCTCTGCTCCTGGGCGCCAGAGATGGAGAGGATGCCATTTTCATTCCCGTCCTCCAGAATTCTACGGAAAGTGATCAGGGAACAAAAGCTCCAGAAAGTGAACCAGAACAGATTACTTAGCCCAGACCCTGGCAAGGGTGGTGCAATTCTGCCTCGGGCAAAGATACTTGAAAATCAATACAACAGGCACCTCCCCCAGAAGATCAGCAAGAAATCCAGCCAAGACCAAGCTTACTTATCAAGGATAATAGCGGAATTCCAGAGGAGGAGAAAGCAAAACAGGGAATTCATGGCTTTCTCCCCATGATTCTTTAGTCTTGCAAAGTTAATTAATTTTTTTAATTTTATATTTTACTATAATTTTTAACTTTTACTCTATCCTCTTTTAATGTTTTTAACTAGTTTATCTTAGCAATACCTTTAATTAAGAAAATCTTTTAGAACCTTCATTATTATACTCCTATTTTATCCTTCATTGTATCTAACTTTATTTTGTATACACATAGGGCTTTTTCTTCTAAAAATTCTGGGATACAACGTCTTCTAATAGATCAAAATATACCCTAAATCTTGCACAGGGCTTTGTTCTAGTCTCCAGCCTGAGCAAATTCTCTCCACTTTCATTTTCGGTCTTTTCCAAACAAACATATCTTAACAACTCCTTTTTTAGAATTTTTTTTTAATTTTATTTTACAGTCATATTCCATCTCTTCATGGTGCTTACCCTTATTTTTGTGTAAATATATATACATTATATATATATGAATATATATATGAGAAATATATGTGAATAGATATATGAATTCATATATATGAGAAAATATATGTGAATATATATGTGAATATATATATGAATATATATATGAATATATATGAATATAATTCATATATAATTATATATCTATATAATCTATATAGATATATATACCTAATA
>RCUC01016843.1:0-21044 GCA_003697995.1 Taxidea taxus jeffersonii
GGGGGGGGGGGTGAATGAGGGGAGTGGCTGGGGAGCCTAAGTGGGAGGTGGGTAGTGGGGGTATGTACACTGTTGATTCCCAGACCATAAACAAAGTCTATCACATGATTGGCATTGGATGTGGATTTGTTGAAGGAGTTAAAAAAATAATAAAGGAATTAATGAATGATTTAACAAAAAAGGGAATGAGTTATTCTACAGACAATGCTTTTAATCATTTATATATACTTTTGATTTGGGAAAAAGAGTGTTAGACCACCACTTGTGGCAACTACAATAAGGCTGTGAGTAAGTGACCTCAGAAACTTGTCTGCTGATTCAAGAGGAAGCTGAGTAGAGTGAGATTAAGAAAGAAATAGATCTTGAAGGGGGAGGGGGAGATGGAAGGAGAAGAAGAGGAAGAGGAAGAGGACCTACCTATTTGCTTACCTGTCTTCATGAAGATCTAGCTGTTTTTGTACAACTGGAGTCCTGAGGAAAACATTACTTTAAAACTTTTTTTTTTTTATCACAGAATCACTGAAGTGCCTAATGTAAATTACAGTAGCTCTCACATGTTTACATCCTTTTAAGTCTGTCCCTTTAGGACAATAATTCTTCATCTTTGGTGTACATCAGCTACAACTATGGGTCTTCTTGTGTATTGTTTTTATTTTCTTATTTAATACAAGGGCACAGGCCCCACCAGACCCCACAGAATAGTTCTAATATGGAATCACATCAAGAACGGCAGCTTTACTTTGTTCAATGAACTCTACTGAAATGACCAATCAACCATTCAAAGATATCCACAGGTTCCTCTTAATAGTAGACATCAGATTTTGCCCCAGTCAAAAACTTTTAATTCTGACAGGAGTTTTCAAACAACTAGCTCCAGATAAATCTAGCTCATCCAGACCTGTTTAATTTTTAAGCCATTAATCACAGTTTTAAAGTTTACATTTACAATTATCCTCTTCCGTTTTCCTGGATTTTAAATGACTTCCAAATTGTTACTGGGATTTTCAAATTCTCAGCTTTTCCCCTGGATTCAAAGCAAATCTGACCAAAAAGCTGAAATCTTAAAGAGAAGGAGATTAAGTCAAATACCTGCAGAGGTGCTTCTGGAGGCTTTTCTCTCTGCACTGGAGCAGCCGGTATTTCCTGGAGGGCTTTTGATGACTTCCTTTTGGCTTTTTCCATTTGAACATTGGTAAAATAATTGACAGCAGCAAACTCAATAAGGGCGGAAAATACAAAAGCAAAGCAGACAGCTATGAACCAATCCATGGCAGTAGCGTAGGACACTTTGGGCAAAGAATGCCGTGCACTGATACTCAGTGTGGTCATGGTGAGGACTGTGGTTATTCCTTCAGAAGCAAAAGAGCAAAAAGACAAAATACCATTACTGCTATGCAAAGAAACCAACAAACCTTGGGGAGTTGGTGGGAGAGGGGTAACAAAGTTTACAATATCTCAAGCCATCTCTTTTGGGAAACTCAAACCCTAGAGACTCAGTGAAATTAACACAGATTTTCAAGTAAGAGACAGGTATCATTAAAATCCTGGCTCTTCGGGGTGCCTGGGTAGCTCAGTGGGTTAAAGCCTCTGCCTTCGGCTCAGGTCATGATCCCAGGGTCCTGGGATCGAGCCCCGCATCGGGCTCTCTGCTCAGCAGGGAGCCTGCTTCCTCCTCTCTCTCTGCCTGCTTCTCTGCCTACTTGTGATCTCTGTCTATAAAAAAAAAAAAAAAAAATCCTGGCTCTTCTACTTATTGGCTCGGTGTGACTCAGATTAAGTGAGGAAAACTCAATGGGCTTCATTTGATACTTACCAATTGGGTTTGCTATAAAGATTACAACTATATACAGCACCTATCATATATTGGGCTGGTATTAGTATCTGAGCCAACATACTTGAGAAAGTCAACACACACACCTAACAGGAAATTAGATGTAACTTCCTGTTGAAGTTACTTCCTGTTGAAGCACTGATTCTCAACCAGGAGTGAGAAGTTGATAGCATTGTAATCTGGAGCATCAGAATTTCTGGGATAGGCATGGCCCATTGCTATGGAGAATCATGACCAGAAAAATCATGAATTACAGATACCTAAAACTGAGTATTACCTACTGAGTTTAGATAATAATAAAATGATAATCTAGTTGCAAAAGAGCTTAATTTATAAAAAGCAATAGAGGTATATTTCTGGAAAAATAGATTTCTAGAATAATTTGGTTTTAAAAATACTGGACATCTACTATGCATTAGTTTGTGGTAAGCAGGAAAATCTTTGCAACAAGAATAGAGGTACTTCTCTTTCATTAATAGGTTTCTGAAGAATATCATCTCTAAGGAAGTCTTCTCCTCAGCCTAAAAAAAAAAATTTTAGTCCCCATTCTCTGTGGAAAAGGTCCACTTGTCACTGGAGCTATTGAGAAATGTGTTATTTAAGGATGTTAATAGTTGGGCACTTGGGTGGCTCAGTGGGTTAAAGCCTCTGCCTTCGGCTCAGGTCATGATCCCCGGGTCCTGGGATCGAGCTCCACATCGGGCTCTCTGCTCAGTGGGGTGCCTGCTTCTCCCTCTCTCTCTGCCTGCTTGTGATCTCTCTCTCTCTCTCTGAGTCAAGTTAATAAATAAAATCTTTAAAAAAAAAAGGATGCTAATAGTTGTCTCTTTTTGTATCTTTGTCTATCTGCATATACCATCTATGTTATCTAGTCAAGCTTGGAGATTTCTATGAGAATTTACTATACCCATTTGAACTCATTCAAAGGGTTTCTAGGTGGCTCAGTCGGTTAAGCACCTGCCTTCAGCCCGGGTCTTGATCCCGGGGTCTTGTGATGGAACCCTGCACTGGGCTCCCTGCTTAGTGAGGAGTATGCCTCTCCCTTTGCTGTTTCCGCTACTTGTGCACACATTCTCTCTCTCTCTCAAACAAATAAAATTTAAAAAATAAATAAATAAAAATAAATTCGTTCTACATAATGTTCAGAATAGTTCCTGAATTGGGGGTGATGATGATGATGAAAAAGTCACCTAAACTATATATTCTAATACATGTCAATCCTTCACCAAAAGCCAATAATAACATGTTAAACTAAAGAGACAGTGAGCCCCATGCAACAGTAATGGAATAATAATATTTGAAATTAGGAAGAAATTATATTGTCTCCTCAACTCAGCATTTAATTATATTCTGCCTTGTTCCCTAATTGTTCCATGCACATAGGCCTGTCTCTACAACCTAATTTAGTATAGCCTTCTTGAGGACAGAAATATCTAATACTGCTTCAGTATTTGTCATATTTCATATAATGCCAGATACATAAGTGCATAATAAGTAAAAACTCGTTTTTTCACCTCCTCACCAATTCATTTTTTCTCCAGTCCTGTCTGAATTATCGATGTTTAGAACATCAAAATTAGAGCAACTGTGTAGTGTATAAGCTATAGATCTTTGTAAAATATTCCATAAATTCTACATAGAAAGAAACCTGAGGATCTGATTGTATTCTCTCTTTAAAGAAAAAAGTATGATTTTTTTTTAGAATTTTATTCATCTAAAACAGATTTTTAATTGTTAGCTGGGTCAAATATGGAGATATTGAAATAGCTATGAAAATGGAATTCTGTGAATTTTTTGGACTTCTTTTCAGAAAGAAGCCCTAGAACTTTTAGGCCTCCATTTGATCTCAGAAAAATGGCAACATTCCCATGCTGCCTGTGAGATGTCAATTAACCTTGAAATTTTTAGCTACAAAGTTTGAAGATAAATCAAAGTTTTTCTCCTTATTCACAAAAATTTAAGTTTAATGGCCTATTAAGAATTCAAAAATGTCATACAAATTCCTTGTGTATATTTCCTCTACTATCACAAAAATTATGCTGTAAGCACATGGAAATAAAATATGAGCAGTGTAGCCTAAACAAGAATACTACTCAGAACTCAGAAAATTCTACAGAACACAATGTGATAACCAAAAGGAAAAATCAAACTCAAATATAAGTGATTTAGGATTTCCCAGGTGGCTTTGAACGTGTTTTGTTTTTTGTTGTTGTTGTTTTGGTTTGTTTTTGTTTTTGTTTTTTAATACCAGAATAATTTCTCCTGCAGACCTGCAGTAATGGTCTTCATCTTCTCCTGCTGTCAGGGGAAGAAAATCCCTCACAAATGCTAAGTAGGCAGGATATTAATGAAATTATTGAGCCTTGAATTCCAAAATTACTTTCTGATCACTAAGGAAAGCAGATCACCCAGTTCCTGAAAATGTTAAACGATGCTATGGACATCGATGCAAAACATATGTGGCTACTTTCCATTTCTCTTTCACTGGTTTGAGTAAATTTGATTTGAAAGTTTGTAGAATAGTCCTTTGAATATTATGGTTCATATCTTATGACTGTTGGCAAAGTTAGGGAAGTAACCTATATAAACAATTGGCTAAGTTTGAAGTTGCCTTCCTTTTAGACAAAAAGTTTTCTCTGCCTTGTGGTCAGACTTAAAGAAAGCGCTAGCATGTCAGGAATGTGCTTCTTACAGCTGTTTTTAGACAGAGCATTTGGTTTAATAAACACCAAAAGAGTAGCAAATAGAAGCCAACCCTTCAGATAAGAAGACATGCTTCCTCTGCCTCTAGGAAGACAGTGCATCTGCTCTCAATGGATTAGCTGGCATCTACCCTGAAAGCATTTCAACAATCATAGAATTTTTTTTGACACGTTCGAATATTGATGCCAGTACCTGCTTTTATAATGCTGAATATGTACCATATTGGCTGGCCCAGGAGCTGGGAGAGGACATGTAAGAGTAAGCTAAGATTGTGCACAAGAGTAAATTTTTGGCTGGCCACTCCAAGGAAATGAACTAGTAATGATTTAGACATGCCAGCTGGCATTTACTCTGGTTTAACATTTTACTATACTGGAATAATGAGAAGACTTAAAAACATACAACGTTGCAGATAGAAGGTCTTTGGAGAGAATTTAGCACACTCTGCTTCTCATATTTACACTAATTAATTTTTTGGGGGGAGGAGAGTCTATTTTCCCATGATCTCTGGTGGCATGTCTGATCCAGCATATTCTCTCCCTGGGTGGAGAGGGAAATGAAAATTAGGGAAAAGAAATACTAGTCCAGAATTAATTTTTTACTTCAATCTCATATGAAATAGATTGCTAATGCTCCCCAAATGCTTAAAACTTAACTTCCTTAGGAAAATGCCATCTCAGGGCCTGAATGAACAGCTTAATAATTACCATTCTGACACATCTTAGGTCTATGAAGACTTAATTATTGTGCATAATTTCCCTGGTCAATCAAAACCAACATCGTGGCCCACAAGCACAATACAGGCAAATGTCACAGTTCAAATGGAAAAAGCTACCCACAAATTATTTTCAGCACACATCTATACAATCTCACTCAGAAGCTCTTGAATACTCCACAAACACCCACATCCTTATACTTCTTGTGAAGACATAATGGCAGAGTAGAAATGGCAGGGTCCTCCAAGTTAGACAGAAATTGTCTTGGGTCCATCACTTACATGTATGTAACTTTATATAAGTTTCTCGATTTCTTTGAATTATTTTCCTTATCTATGAAAAATTAATAAGACCTACCTTGCTGAGTTATTGTGAAGATTACATGAGATGGCAAATCTTATCATCATTGTTATTAGTATTACCAGCATCCTTACTACATGCCACTTAATTTCCTTACAGTATCTTATGTGTTGGAAATGTTGGTAGGTACCATTGTAATCAGTGTTACCCTTCTCCACATCACTGGAAAGTTTTGTTGTTTGGGGACAAGGGAGACAGGACAGTACAGTGGCTACCAGTTTGTGTTCAACCAAAAAAGCTTTAAAAGGTTATCGAATAATCACGGTAACTGTAAAATGCAGGGGACATTCATATTAGAGTATCAAGTAGTGATTCCTAAATGAGGTAGATGGCAGTGTGGACTGTTATAATAATAAACACTTAAATAAATGTATTGTGTGATAGGCTTTGTTCCAAGTTCTTTATCCAAATTAATTCATTTAACCCTCATAACAACCCTATGAAGTACAACCCTTCATCCTGTTGTAACACGCGAGGAAATGAGCAGAAGTAACTCACTGGCGGTTTACAGCAAATTGGTGGTAGACCTTGTGGTTAGAACTGAGGGTGTTTGGAGGCAGAATCTGTGTTAAGACACTACTGCCTCCTCATCAGATACACAAAGGACTGGTCAGTATTTTCTGCTCTAGATGTTCTTTAAGATCACAGAAAAGAGATGTGTTCAGGTGATTTTATTTTTATTTTCTGATAATTCCTAAAACATTGGTATGGTTTATGCCAGGGAAAGTTAAGGCATTTTGGTCTGTGCTTAGCCTCTGCAGGTACTTCCTGCCCAGTCAGGCTGACTCTGAACATGATATGCAAAGACCCAAGTCTACTAAGCACACTGCATGAGTTAAGGAGCATAAAGGACCTAACAGCGTGCCTGGTATTACACAAAAACAATAAATATTTTATGGAAAAGCAATTAAAAATCAGGGAAACCAAGTCTCCACAAAATAAGTCTCCTCTATGTGAGAGAAGTACGAGGAGAGTAACAAATACGTACTAGGTGCATCATGTGCCCTGGGAGGAGTACTGAACATCAGTCTGAATCCTCACCAGTCCATGACGGAGAGAGGCATTAGGATGGAGATGTATATGTATGGAGAGGGAAATGAAAATTAGGGAAAAGAAATACTAATCCAGTTATAAATAAATGCCAGATTCCAGTTTCAAGCCACAATCTACTGTAGTCCAAAGCTTTTCTTTTTCATTCTTACACCTATTTTTTTTAAAATTTTTTTTATTTTTTATTAACATGTAATGTATTATTAGCCCCAGGGGTACAGGTCTGTGAATCATCAGGTTTACACCCTTCACAGCACTTACCATCTTACATACCTTCCCCAATGCCCATAACTCAACCACCCTCCCCCTACCCCCTCCCCCTCGGCAACTCTCAGTTTGTTTAATATGTAAAATTTACTCCACACTTGCAATGTGCAGTTATTATTTAATTGAACTCTCACAACTCTGTGATGTAGGTAGTGCCATGATACTTGCTCACTGGCCTCTTGGGGTCATACCCTGACCCCCACACTGATCATTCTGTTCTGTAATAGTTTCCCTAGTAGGGTTCTTGCATTAAACCTAAGATTAAAGGGGGTGCAGGTGTCTGGAAAATTTCCTCACATTCACATGTGTTGAGGACACTAAGACACCTGATCAGTTCTCTATAAGGATGGAGAAGTGGGATAAGAAGCTCCTACTTCCCCCAGTTTCTTCTCACCAGCGTCCCTCCTGCTGTTGTGTGATAAGGGATATTATACCATGGCTTTGATCTTACCAACTAGAAAAAGCAAAGGAAGAGTGACATCTCCTGTGAGGATTGTACCTCCAGTCCAGAGAAACTGTGAACATTTTCCTTCTTATCCTACTACTAAATACTTTTACCACTCACAATCAATAGAAAAATAATAGAGAAATATGTTATATTAAATAGATATCATTATAACTAATTGTATTATTTAAAAGCATGGCTGATATACAGAAGACTTATTCACAGCTATAAAAATGTAAAACTGGTGTGCTCTGGATCTCATAAGGGTAAGAATATGATATATAGGAAGCCACTATAAAAGCAAAAAGAAGAAAATATGCTTGTGTTCGAAGAGAAAAGATACAGATAGAACATAACAATGAGCTAATAAACTAAGCATATAATACCATCCAACTCAATGCATTGAAACCACATGCATTTTGTTCCTCTTCATTAAAAAGCAAATTATGCTAAGGCTTTCATATTCATTCAGCCATGACTTTTATTTGTTTTATTTTAAGTTCCCAGTGCATTTCATTTTAACACCTAGATATGATTTTAATTCAATTATACAGCTTTAAGGTAGGAGCCCAAGAATATCATGAAAAGTGAAATCATACTCAGAGTCACTCTTGGTCCCATCTGTCTGGTCTCAATAAGGCAAATAAAATGAGGCCCCAAAGGAAGGGATGGCCTACCTATATCCCCCCAAACCTTATTTGTATTGACTGAGTAAAAATGAAAGCTTACGAAAAAGAAAAAAGAAAAAAGAAACAAAGCCATGTGATTCTTTTCTCAATATAGCTGGATATATTACTGCTTAGTATTTTCTTAGGGGAAAAAATGATGTTTTAAGAACTATTCCCATGAATCATGATCAAAATATAACGCAAACAAAAATATCCCAAAAATGAATGGCACTTACCAAATACAGTCCTAGCTGGAACTGATTCCTTGTTTATCCAGAACGAAACTTGAGAAAGAATCACTGTCATTATACACGGAATGTATGTTTGAATCATAAAGTAACCCATCTTCCGTCTGAGGTGGAAATAAACTGTCATAACAACATATTCACCTACAAATAAAACACGAGAAAATGTATTATTGGTTATGCAGAAAGTCAGTCAATGACTTCATAATCATATTTCAGACTAACAAATAGTATTTTAGACAAAGAATGATCTGTTGTGCATAGCAAGCAAACAGAAATATATAGTTCCTAACTAGAGAGGAAATGATATTGAACATCATTACACAGAAAAACACTTTTGTTCTATATAATGGTTAAGTGATTTAATAAATTAAGCTACAATTTTTTAAAAATACTTGCAGTGCTTTCTATTTTAAAGGCCTGGTACTGCGAAAGCAGTTAGCCTTCAATTTCAGCATTTTCTAAGAGCAGAATTTAGACTTCACTTTTATGGAAAATCACTAGAAAAAATGAAAATACGCACTTGAAAATCTAAAGCTTAATTTTGGAAAGAATTGAAATACACAGATTTACGTTATATATACATATATGCTTTGGAAGAGGCTGTCTTACTGTCTCAGTTTTAGGAAAGAGATGTGTTTCTAAATGTTACACATATGAAGAAAACTACAAAGAGAAATGGGTAACACCGAGTCATATATAACATTTCTGAGTTCAAGCATCTTTTATGGGCATTTAGACAAAAATCTAAAAAGCTAATTAGGGAATCAAATTATAAGATTTCTGGTAGCTGTTGATAAGTATTTATAATATGACATCTGAAAGTGACATATTAAAGTAACTTAGGAAAGCGGTGGCCTTATTCTCAGACTGTGAGGCCTGATATTCAGAAGACTCAAATCCCAAAATGTGTTTTTCAATCGCACTTGCAGGCTGGAAAATTAAAGTCATATAACATACTGACTTTAATCGTTAAGCATCTCACCCGTAATGGACTTGATAGTTTCACTTGATACAGTTTGCCCAACCAAGTCATATTGAACTAAGCTCGAAGACTCCTTTGGAACTTCCACTGATTTCTCAGGACCTTTCGTCCAGGTATAAATCATCTCACTCTTTGGATATGCATCTGAATGAGAGCCCAGAATGTGATTAGAGTCAGTGGTCCTTTTTCAACAGGACTGATGGCCAACACTTAAGAATATTACACATGTTCAAGAAAGATGGAATAAAAGGAAACAGTAATCATTATGATTTATTCAAACATGCTTAAGATTTAGAAAACTGTAGAGATTAAATGAACAGCCTTGCAACTCAGCATATTTCTTGTTTTTATGTCAAAGAATTGGAGAAGGAGCAACTAAAACTAAACAACTTCAATGTTATATATGCACCTATGCACTTGGATGTGCTTCCATACTCATAGGATAAGCAGTTGAAAAACAGAAATAATGCTCCTCCACCAAAAAAGTTCTTCCTTCCATTCTAATTCACTTCCAGAGCTCGACCAAGACTGACTCCTTCCATCCTAAGGCAGTTGTGCCAATTAGAAATGTACCAGATGCTGCCTATAATAATACAACAACAACAACAAAACAAATCCTACTGTTGGGAGAGCTCTCCAGGGGTCACCTATTCCAGACCGCCTCTGGGCAACACCCATGCTGTTTGGGAACCATCCCGCAGTGACAACTAGCTCTGCTGTTTGTAAAGCCCTCCAGGGAAAATAATTACACAACTGGTTCCACTACCTTTAAACTACAATCAGGACATTTTCCCTTCTGTCTTCGACAAATCCCTCCCAGTGGCAATTTAAGCCCATTTTCTATTATTCGGTGTTCAATGCGAATGGAAACCAGCTGCTAGCTTTACCAGTCTACCCACAACAGATAGCTTGGCTCACACACAAAGAAGCTCAAAAGAACCATGATGAGTTGGTTCCCTCCACAAACCTTCCTGAAATGGCTAGAGCACAGTAGGTCTCCGTGAAATTGCTTAATTCTACAAAGGAGTTGATGCCTAGGGAGAATATTTTTTACAAATGATTTTTTTGATTTCACAAAACAAATTCTGAGGCTTGTGTTGTCAGTTAGTGATAGACAATGAATGTGTCAACATTTCTCTCCTGAAGTATATTCATGCTACATCATACATTTAAAAGACCCCAAATACTATTTTCCTGCCCTTGACATTCTAAAGCAGGTTTCCTGCTCTTGGCTCTCTTACCTTGATAGAATAACCTTTCTCTTAATGATTCAGTATTTCAGGCAGAACCTAGGGATGTGGGCAAAATGGGTGCAGGCAATCAAAAGGTTACTCTTTTTAATTGCTAATCCAAAAAATCAACTTCTGAAGAGTGATTTCTTTATTTAGTACAAACCCTGATTGAACATCACTGATGTTCACATCACTCCGAAGAGTGCTGTGTATGGGAACCAGAGGGGGCTGCATGGGAAAGAACTTCCCATAGATAAGAACCATCTTGGGGGGAAATTTAAGTTATTGTAATAGCAATGGGTTTTAATTCTGCTCCCAGGGAGATGGCCCTTTTCTTTTCTTCATCTTCTCTCATGAAGTCACTGGTCAGGGAGCAAATGACTCTCTCTAGCATTAACTTAGCTCACTGAATACTGTGATTACTAGGGATTGTAAAAGAAGGGTGACGTCCAGTTCTCATTAAGTTAAGCAATGAGCAATGGTAATACCAGGCAACAGTTTCACAATCAGTGCACTAAGGATCTGAAGCAATAATAAAAGCCAGCGCCTATTTGTGGTAGATTCTGACTGAATCAAATATTTGTGGCAGATATTAGAAAAGACAATCTCATTTTTCTGCCATCTCAGAGAAGGAAGCTTGGGGAAAAATAATTCCATATTCTTTTTTATCCACTCATTTCACCTCTTCTTGCCTTCACCTCCTCAAAGTATGCCCAATTCATCTACCTCACAGATTCTCTTCTAGCGCCATCCTTGTCTAAGCCACCGCCATCTTTGATGGTACTAGAGCAATAGCCTCCAACTTTTCTCTGCTTCTACTCTAACCTCCCTACAATCCATTCTCCATAAAAAAGCTGAAATGAAATTGTAAAATGTCGAAGAATGCCAAATCCCCTAGTAAAATCTTCCAAGGGCTTTCCATAGCATTTACAATAGAATCCAAACTCCTTAATGTGGTCTATAACGTGGTATATTATCTGGCTCTTTCTATATATCAGACCACACCTCCTACTATGCTTTCATTATGCTTCAGCCTCTTTGATACTAACAGCATTGCTGATATTATTCTCACCCTTGTTTTTTCAAGAAACCCTGAAACTTCTCTGGCCCTTGTTCAAATCTGCCATAAAGAAGTCTGCTTGTAACAGACACTGTTCATTTTCTCCCCTCCCCGCTAAAAATCCTCTGTACTTTCTTCGTTATACCACCAACACATGGATTTCAGAGGTCCCTAAATTTCACCACTGATCACCAACCTATTATTATGAGTCAGTCTGCTAGGCCATCTGTACAAACAGTTTTTGGGTTTTGGATATGAGGTTGAAATATTCTCCTAAAAGTCAATTCTTAGAGAGTTATCATGAACAATGATTGAAATGGATTATGGGAAATCATGCACATATATAAATATCAGCTTGCATTAGACAAAAACAAATTCTAACAATATTTGTATTGTAACTTACAACTTCCAAATTTCAAAGGGCATGCATGACCATCCATGGGGAAATCCACCAATCTCATGGGACACTCTGCACTTATGGTGAGTCTATAGCGAAAAATGCAATTCAAATTAACTCTCACTTTACATATGATTTTATAACACCTAAAATGAGAAGGATGCAAAGAAGGAAGGAAGAACATAAAAAGGGGAAAAGGGGAAGGAGGAAAGAATACGAAAAAAGCACAAAAAAGGAAGAAGTAAAAAGAAGAAAATGACTACCTCATTGTGTATAAAATAGTGCCATTTCTCATAATTCTAAAAAGCTTATTTGGAGCTGTCATATTATGTGAAACCGATTTCTTTCCATTCCTGAAGAAAGTATCAGGGGTCCATACTTTTGTTACCATCATATTGTTCAATCTCAAAATTTCAATGGGGCCATCATATTTTAGTCTTTTGTCAATCCATGTCTGTCTGAAGAACACATCCATTGTGTATTCCTGGGGAAATTAGTTTGTGACATATTCAAATCACAGATGACTACACATAAATATGCATTAAATTCTAGCCTCCTTCTCACTCATTAAAAAAAAAAAAACCCTACCCAAATAAAAACTAAATTAATAGGAGCAGAAATTTTCTTAAGTCAATGGAGCTAAAAGATCCTCAGCAATTAAAGCATGTTATGTCCATCTTGATACCTTAATCTTCTACTTTATTAGATAAGTAAATTACCATACACATGAATCATTCAAGAGTAATTACCATAATTTAATAAAACCGCCAGCACCAGGTAATTACAGTTGTACTTTAGACCAGGTAGCAAAATTAGTAAAAGTGTAACAAATATCATGGCATAATCCATCATAAAATTGTAGCCATCTCTAAGACAAAGTAAAATTTTTAAAAACCAATTTTGTACTCACAGAATTTATTAAAGTTAGCCTAAGAGCCTCGGGTCAAGGAAGAAAGGTCAAGTTGGCTCTCTGACCTTTAAACTACATATATTTACTATTAGAGGCACAACTGAATGGATGAATTCATCCTGATCAGTGTTTGGTGTTCTAACTTCCTGAAGCATGAGAGAGAAGCAGGAGGAGAAGGGGTTGGGGGTGGGGGCAGGGAGTGAGCCATTGGGCCAACATAGAATACTAAACGTGATTAGGGCTACAGTATAGTTTCATACAAAAACTAATTACAGTCTTTAATTTTCTCTTCTTCAATAATTTTCTAAGGGAAAAAGTTACTACATAGAAGGTTGTGCCATGGAGATTAGTAATAGGCAAGTTCTTTTCCTTGTGAGAATAACTCTAAACCCAAAAATAGTTAAATGTTAGAGCCGAAATGCAAAATAAATGACCTACTCCTTATAAACTTTTGGAACTAGGCGGTTCTTTGACTTTTTAGCTGTGTGTGACTAATGACAAAATAAATATTAAAATATAAATTGCCCTCTCTTCTGAATGTTTTCTTCAAACATCAAGAGGTACATTAAATTTCCCAAGTACCTACCATTTCAACATCAGAGACGGGTCCAAAGCTGGTGACATATATATCAGTTTTTACTTCTGTAACAGGACCTAGTAGGTATAAAGTAAATGAATGAAAAAAGTTACCAATTTTATAGGCAAGGAGGATAATTAAGGAGTAAATACAGATATGATATATCATGTTTTTATGGGCATCTTAAATTTTCAGTGAGATGATACATCTCTCCAAAAGTGAAAAAAAAATGTAGACAAAAGAACAACAGAACCAGAAAGCAGTTTTTATTTACAGGTAAAACAAACAAGCAAACAAACAAAAAATGCCACCCTAGTTACTTAGGGGAACCTTGCTTCTTCAAAAACACATCACCTCCGGGCACTATTGTGACAGGCAGTGCAGGGGAAAAAAGCTTTCAGCCCTTGTAATTTTTTATAGTCCATCATCTGATTGGCCATTAAGCTGTTAAAAAGAGGAAATGTAGCCACGAGAGTGAGGAGACAAACCGTAAGAGTTGTAAGGGATGCATCTTTGGAGAGGTGACAATTCTGGGAAATAACTTAAGCACAGAAATGATTCAGGTCACCTTTAACAATCGGCAGACCATCCACTGGTGACTGAAATCAAAGATAAACTCTCCTACAAGTCAGACCTATTCACTTCTTGCCACCTACTAGCCATTTCATCTTGGGCAGGCCATTGAACCTCTCAGAAGCGGCAACTTCAGATATAGGCAAGACTGTTGATATGAATCAAATGAAATCTTTCATAGGAAACCCTGAACAGAGTGACTCTCTTACAAGAGTACTTATTAAGTAGTAGTTTCTCTTTGCTTCTGAAAATGGCCACTACTGAGATTCTTTCCCAGGCCTAAATAAGGCTGGTTCAGAAACAAACACATAGGTGTGTTTGGTAGAAGAAAAAAGTGGGGACATCATGACCATGGGGCTGACACAGGTTTTAGACAAAGGAAGATTTCCACAATCTGGGTTTAGCATGGTGCTTATAATCAGGAACTGTGGAATTTAAATTTGGCTCTAACATTTTTTAAATATAATCTTAGTCAAGCCATAAACCCTGATATATAAAGGTTTTAATGAGTATTAACTGAAATTATAAATGTAAATGACTTGTCCCAGTCTCTAGAATATAATGCACTCAATAATGATAGTAGTATTATATAAACCTTTTTTATTACTAGTAAAAATTCAAAAATTTTGCCCTCTTGGACACCATTTAAATGATAGTTTATACCATTGTTTGGCCAGAAGCTAGATACTCCATATTGGAAAGAATAACATCTGTTATCAAGATGGATTATTTCCTTTGGATATTGGTTGGGCAATTGGATTTATGCCAAGGGGGGGGGAAGACAAAGAGTATTTGGTATAGCTTGATGCCCTCGGTTTAAAGTTGTCTTCATAAAAATGAATCAGAACATTTCTCACTGTATAGGACAAAGACTAAGCCACAGGAAGAAAAATAGTTTGGAGGAGAATAAGAAAATTATTTCTTACATAAGTATCCTAAGAAAAATATATCCTTTGTAAGTATACTGAAAGAAAAGGTATAGATTAATTTGATCCATCATGAGCTTTCATTAAAAAAAAAAAAAACTTTGGAAAACAGAGAAAATAAGTGTGAGAAGTTAATTGACTCTTTATTTGAATGAGCAATTGTAAACAACAATAAAAAATATGGTGGTAATAAACACATCAAACCAAAATTTTTCTGGGATAGGCAATCCAAGAAGATGGCAATGTGTGTTGAATTTTAGAAGACAGCTTTAAGGCAAGTGGGTCAAGAGTGAGACAAGTCACTCTGCTAGTTTCTTATGAACAATTAAGAGCATTAAGTTACTACACGTAAGAGCAAAGAGAGGTAAGTCACTTAAAATAATTCAGGTTGCATATGTCCTGACAACTGAACCATTTGTTTGATAAGATTCTTGAGAATTCAAAAGTAACTTTATATATATATATATTTTTAATTTTTCTATTAACATACAATGTATTACTGTTTTCAGGGGTACAGGTCTGTGAATCGTCAGTCTTACACAATTCTCAGCTCTCACCATAGCACATACCCACCCCAATGTCCATCACCCAGCCACCCTATGCCTCCCACCTCTCTCCCCTCCAACAAGCCTCAGTTTGTTTTCTGAGATTAAGAGGCTCTTATGGTTTGTCTCTGTCTCTGGTTTCCTCTTGTTTCATTTTTTCCTCTCTTTCTTCAAGATCTTCTGCCTTGTTCGGAATTTGAGAATCAAAAATTACTTTAAAAATCAACTTAGGGCAATGTTTTTCAAACTTTCACTGGATCAGAATCCCCCAAAGATTTGTTAAAGCAGCAATGCTGGGCCCCACCCTAGCCCTGCTGATTGAGTAAGTCTAAGGTGGACCCTGGCAATTTGCATTTCTAACAAGCCCTTAGGTGATACAGTTCATTTTATTCTAGTTTACAGACAGTGTTCATCTTATTTCTAGAATAGTATTTACCCAACTATATCTTATAAAATATTATTATAGTAAGTGTTCAATGGGAGTAAGGGAAGTATAGGAGAGGAATTAGGCCAATGATATTTTTACTTACAAATTTACTTTAAGGTGTATGGGGTTATGCTAAGTCTTGTAGTTACAGTGATTCCATAATAATGGGTATTTTCCAATTCTTACATAATACTTTCTTAATGATTCTTGGAAAAATATTTATGCCAGGAATTATAATCTTAGTATTGTTTAGTTTGTTTGTGACATTATTCAGTATTTGTCTTACATGATCATATAGGTCTTTGAGATTAAGTGAGATTCTAAAAATATGTGATTGGAAGAGAGATTTTATTTGGACACTCACTCAATAATCATTCACTGAGTGAGTACCTCCTGAGTGTCAGGTTCCATATTAGGCCCTGGTGCTAGAGTGGTAACCAAGAATTAGGAGTTCCTGTCTCACTGGGTGTTATATGTAGGTAATGAATCACTACATTCTACTCCTGAAACCAATATTACACTACATGTTAACTAACTAGAATTTAATAAAAATTTGAAAAATAAAATAAATTTAAACACAATAAATAAATAAATAAATTCCCTGCTTCAGTGAGTTAACATGCTATTAGAAGAGTCTGAGTGTAAATAATAAAGAAATAAATTGAATGGAAGAATCTTTTTATTCATAAGAGGTACAAAACAAGCTGGTAATGGAGTAAGAGGCTGGGAAAACCTAGATTTTTGAGCCACTCTTCAAAGTGGAAACTTTTAAACTAAGACCTGGAAGGTAAACATGAGCCACTAGAAGAACAGAGAGAACTGTCATTCCAAGCATAAAGTACTTCAGGGTAAAAGCTCAGAGTCAGGAGAGACCTTAGTGTGCTCAGGGACTAGAAAAGAGGCCAGTGAGGCTGGCGCAAAGCAGGTAAGGAAGATAATGATAAGAAATAAAAGTCACATAAACAGAATGAAAACCAGTCAGTGGGCAGAGACCTACTCCTGAGTCCATATTCTAAAAGGGCATTTTTTTAAAGATTTTATTTATTCATTTGACTGAGAGAGAGAGATCACAAATAAGCAACGAGGCAGAGCAGAGAGCTGGATGTGGGGCTTGATCCCAGGACCCGATATCATGACCTGAGCTGAAGGCAGAGACTTAACCCACTGAGCCACCCAGGTGTCCCCTTAAGGGGCATCTTTTAAGCAACATACTTAGAATATGTGTTCTAATGACAGTTGTTAAAACTACATGGAAAAGAATTTGTAGAAATCCTGGTGACAGATGGGCCACACATGGAGAGGTTGTTATGGGCTAAATTATGTTCTTCCCAAATTCATCTGTTGAAGTCCTAACACCCAGTAACTCAGAATATGACTGTATTTAGAATTAGGGTCTTTAAAAAAGGAAATTAGGTTAAAATGAGGTCTTTAGGATGGACTCAAATCCAATGTGACTGGGGCCCTTAAAAGAAGAGTAGATTAGGACACAGAACCACACAGTAGAAAGTACATGTGAAGACAGAGAAGATAGCCATCCACAACAAAGGAGAGGACTTAGAGGAAACCAAGCCTGCTGACACCTTGATCTTGCTATTGTTTAAGCTACTCTGTCTGTGGCATTTTGTAATGGCTGCCCAAGCAAAAGCATACAGAAATACAAAAGAAACAATTTTCCTCTGTTCTTTCCCAAAGTTTTTCTCTCTCTGATATTCAGTTCAGCTCTGCCTTAGGCTATGAGGAAGTTTGATTTTTATCCCTTAATCATTGGAAGGCCAAGAAGAGTTTGAAGTAAGGAAATTATATGACTTGAATTATATTCTTTATAAAATCACTCTGGCAGTTGTATGAACAGTAAATTATAGAGGAGCAAGTGTAAAGGAAGGGCTCTTATAAAAGGCTGCTATACCAACCCAGTTGAGAAATGATGATGGCCCACACAAGGGATACAGCAGCAAGGATGGAGGTTAACAGATCACGGGACATGCTGGTGTATCACTGCTCACAGGGAAAAGGACTTTTCCCCAAAGAGCAAAGAGCAGTGATATAATAATTCTATTTATTGAAGGCCTATTATGTACAGGAGGGCTACTAGCCTCTTTCCATACACTATTTCATTTAATTCTCACAACACACTCCAAGGGTGATATTATCATGAGAATTTTATGGATCTGGAAACTGAGCTCACAGAGTTTAAATATCATATGCCAGAGCCAGAATTATAACCCCCTTGTATTGATTTCCCAAGTACATTCTAGCTTTACTATGCTAATGATATAATTAAATAATAAATCAGTAGTTAATTGCTACTTGCTAATTATTGCTACTATACTAATTGCTAGTATATAATGTCCTATCTATTACATAACACGCCATATCTAAATTTCCTAAATTTTGTTTATGCCTAATTTCTGAGCTATGTTCTTGCAGCTCTTCCTATGCCTTTGTTCTTATCTTATTATAGCCTGTTTGGGTCTGTCTTTCTTCCCTTAACAGCAAAGATGAAATCTTAATCCTCTTTTGAAGTTCTCAACTAGCATAGTGCTTTGCACATACTAGGTGGTGAATAACTACGTGTCTGTGTTCTTAATATCATCCCATCAGTGATTTAAAACTTCCCAAAAAGAAAAATTACTTGGATTCATTTGTCATACCAGTTAAGCTAAAAATATTTCCTGATTAAAGCAGAAAATGTGTCTTATTTATATTTGTATCCTTTCCCAGAACTAATCTCAGGCCACAATGTAATGGGTTTCCAATAAATCAGTTTTCTATGAATAATGGTCGCTATGTAATTAAGAATAATTCTTAGAGACGCTTTCCCTAACACTGCTGTTTAGGACGTTCAAATCAACCTTACTAAGAGCATAATTACATAGAAACCAGATAATTTGGGGCTTGGAAGGACTTCTCATAAATGTTATATGCATTTGTATAACATCAAAGACATATTTTATTTTAAAAATCCTACTTTTTTGGTAATAGGGGAATGTTTTATAATCCCCAAAAGTTGGCATTTTATAAGGCAAACAAAGTGATCTTCAGTAGGGTTTGAAAGAAAGAGCCAAAACTACCAAGATGAAATGCAAAGGAATATTCCCATCTTATTAATGAATCTAACTTGGGTGGACAGTAGAAAAACAATTAACAATTTGTCAGATGATTTTCACTGCTAACTTTACTTCAGCTGTATAGACTTGGTCAAAGGTTATAATGATATAATTTTTCTACCAATAACAGTATCCAATTTGCTGTAATACCAGGAGAAAGACCTCAGATGTTTTGCTAATACTGAAACATGTCTATCCTTGTTCCTAGTGTGTCCCCAGCTATCCACTTGAGGACATATTTCTGGTTTTTCAGCCACCTAAGTTCATGCATCCAAGTATATCTCACAAAACACAGCTGATGTGCTTCTAAAAATCAAGTACTTAGGACATATAGTAACAACAAGGAACCTTGAGTGATATATCTTAAAAAAATATCTAATTTTGTTTGTCACAAAAAATACAGAAATGCTAACCTTCTTACAGAATAAACAAAGAAGAGATATCCATTGATAACACAGGAAAAACAGAACTATCAAGTTTTACTTTGATGACATTAAAGATTAGTACTTCCTATGTCCTATGATCCTTCTAGCAACCCAAGTCAACTTTTTAAATGATTAAAGTACTTAAATACATAAGAAGAGCATTTTTAAAAACAATGAAATATGAGCAAAAGATGAAAATGCTCTTCACAGAAGGAAAATTCTTGTAGGCAATAAAGGTCTGAAAGATGTTTGACCATATTAGAAATCAGAAAATTCTAATTATTTCACAATCTAATGCCATTTCAAGTATATATATATATGTGTGTGTTTGTATGTATCTATGCACACACACACACACACATATATATGTGTGTATAGGTATGTATATGCATATGTATATGGTTGAAGGTTTTGTGAATCCTGAATCGCATATTCATTGTAAATGAGAGTTTGAATTTGTAAAACCACCACAGAAAACAGTTTGGCATTATCTCATCAAGTTGAACTCCCACTTACACGAAGATCCAGAAAAATCCATTCCTGGATATATATGCAAAAGAAACTTTTGCACATTTACAGCAGGAAATTTGGGCCAGAATATTCACAGCAACACAATCTTGGAAATAAGCAAAATGCCTACTGCCAACAGAGAAGATGAATAAACTGGTTCCTATGAAATGGAAATATCACACAGCAGTCCAATGAATGATCTATAGCGATATGCAAGAGCAAGAATGAATCTTAGCGATACATGATTAACTCGGGGAAAAACACACACACACACACACCAAAAGCTAATATAGAACATATTCAAAACCACTAAATTTTTGTAATTGAAATTTTAAAAATAATTGAGTTAAAGTAATATTCAAAACTATGAAATAATTTATAAAGGACTCAGAATGGTGGTTACTGTGGTTGGGGCAGACCGGAAGAGAGGATGAGGGAGACTCCCTAGCAGGATGAAAGTTGTCACCGTTGTGCAGTTCAATGACTGGAATGCTATGTTTATGACAGTACAATGAATGAATGAATAGATGGGTGAGTGGATCAAAAGAAGGTTACATATGGACCAATAATGAGAGTAATTGTTAAACAAGTATTCTTAATTCAGAATCCAGTTCTATATACAAGAAGTTTTTAAAAAGAAACACAATAAAAAGGCCTAGAAGATAATATAATGAACGTTGATGTATTTTTCACCTAGAAGAAAACAAACATCCCAGTGAAATATTATTTACATCTCCACAAAGTTACTAATAGCCTATATCTAGATTTTACAGTGCCTTTTTGGGGAAGCACCAAATATCCTTTTCCTAAAGAAAATGCAAATATATGATAGTGGTGGTACATCTTTTTTGCTAAACCAAGTAAATAACAAAGTAAATTTGTGTTCTGGGTTCTGTAGTCTCTTATCGTCTCAAGGGCGTCTTTCTTTCAGTTATCCCTTCCCTCCACTGTGATATTACATTATCCCCTACTAGATTATTTCAGTAGTACACAGATACATTCTGATATTTCTAATCTTAAAAGAAGGCAACCTTCCCTATTTCTCTTCCCCTTCACATTTTGAATTTCCAGAAGAAAAAAAAAAA
>RCUC01016847.1:0-19236 GCA_003697995.1 Taxidea taxus jeffersonii
ATTAAATTGGTAACATTTTCTGCAAAAATATCACTATCTTTGAATTCTTCATTATCAACCTCAGTGGTTAGTCCATGCTGTTGCAGAACATTCTCATAAACTGAACTGACAAGTTCATCCACAGTGTCTAGATCCACAGTGGGGAAACACTGCTTTTGGTCATCACGAAGAATGCAGATTTTAGCTTTGTTAAAATGGTTATTTATTGAGTTTACTATTTTTGGGGTCATTTTATCCAGTTCACATTCAGTGTTATATTTTGGGTTGAAGACCTTTGATAATAGCTGGGCAACAATATCTTCTACAAATGCATTAGGATAAAAGCCCATACCTAGTGATGATGGCTTCTGGGGTCTATGTGACTCTGTGACCTCACTGAGAACCTCTTTAACCATAGTCGATATTTCATCCAGTGGAGTTATTGAACAAGGTAAGCCCTCTCCACACAGAAAGGGCTGAAGGTGATTTTCAATAATCTCTTGAATAATGAGACTGGCCATTCGGTCAATCATTATTGGGCTTTGGCTTACTATACTTTTCTGGACTGACACAAGGGAGTCAGACATCTGTAAAACATTATTATAAACAGACTCCACCATATTTTGAAGGCTTTTTTCTGTATATAGATGTTGACAATTATATTTAGTGAGCCAAATCTTATGCTTTGAAATGGATGACAAAACCTTGTTTATCATACAGGTAGACACCTCATTAAAATCTGAAGTCAATAAATATTTCTTTCCCAAGCACGAAGCTTTGCAGGGTGGAGATATGAGCTGAGATAATAGTTTCCCGATGACATCTTTTAAAAATGAGTGTGATAACACGGTAGTATAGCCCGCTGAATGTTGGCCTTGGTCATTAAGTTCTCTCAGGTTGTTTTGAAGTTTCTGCAATATATTTTCAGCTTTAAGAGGGCAATATGAATTGGGCATGAGCTTTCCTACAAAGCACAGTGGGAGTTGGTAGTCTACACTCTCTCTCAATATGCCATTAGTTATCTGTTCTGCTATTGAGGTGGGAGCATGTGTCAGATGACTGCCACCAGTAACTTGTAATGCATATTCCCATGAAACAGCACTATTAACTGAGTCAGCAATCTTTCTAACAGTTTCTTTATTGATTGGTGGAAAACATATCCTTTCTTCAACATCTCGTAAAACGGTGATTCGAGCATTGTTAAACTCATTCACCACGAAGTTGACATCTAATATATTTACCTCATTGAGCTGAGCTTCAGTGATGTTTACATTTTTGCTCTGCAAGGAGGTGGAGAGATTAAGGAAAATGTCTGCAATTATTTCCTCCAGAAATGTGGCAGAGTAAACTCCTGTGTTCATGCCTCCTGGATATTGCATGTTAAGAATAGCTGTTGCATTCACTTCCTTTTTACCTGGTCTTTGAAGAGGAGGTAGTGGAGGGAATTTTCCTGAAGATTGCTTATCAAATGGGGCTTGCATTTTGGAATGAATCACAGTGAGGTTATTCAGTGGTTCTCTCAAAGGCTTGCTGTCATAATTCGTGAATCTTACAGAGCATTTACCCTGTCTTGATTCTTTTAATTTTGGCCTTTCTCCTTTTGGGAAACCAGGGAGTCTTTGTCTTCTTCTATACCTTAAATGCCTGTTTGCAAAAAGTGGACTCCTGGGAGGTCTGTATATACCACAGGACAGTTTTTCCATTAAGGATTTTACCAAGGCATGGGAAGTAATACTAAGCAAAGATTCTTGATCTATTTCTGCTAGATTTTCCAAAAGGGCTGACACGTTATATTCTTCAAATGCTGAGCCATGGTCCATTGTTCCCCTGCAGTAATTCTCTATGTTTTGAAGTATGTTGAGCAGTTGACCTTCTGTTGGTATTTCACCAGAAAGAGGACCATTTGTAAGGAGGTTGTTGGCTGTACATTCTTCCAAAAGTATTTTAATAAATTTCTCACATACAATGTTCAGAAGAAAAACTGATTTTGGGGAGAGCCCTGGGTTATTTCTAGGTATTCTATGACTTTGCTGGTTATCTGAAGATAGGAATCTTTTTCGTGGTATTGTACCAGAATCCATATCCCAATTTGGGCACTCATCTGGCAAACCCAAATTGAAAACAATATTGGAAATTTTCTTGACTACTTCTTTGGATTCATGAGTTTTTAGGCTACCAAACAGAGTGCTTAATTTGCATGCCAGAGAATTTAGTTTATTTTTCTGTACTAGTTGATTAATTCGGTGAGTAGGAGATGATTTCCAACCTCTGTAGCCTGTCTGTCTTTTCATAGTTTTGGTTTTGTTGCAAATGGGCAAACTATGGGTTTTAAGCCTGTAAAGTGGTTTGCTTCTTCCTCTCCTGTCAGGCTGATGCTTTATTCCTATTTCCTTGGACAGAACATGGATCACTCCTATTAAGAGATCCTGAAAGAGATCGTCAAAGTCAGCCACAGCTACTCTTGGGCAGTAAATATATTTTGTTTTCACAGAAACCACTTCTTGTGTAATGTCTGCCTTTAAAATGTCACTATTAAAAAGGATTCGAATAATGATTTCAGAAATGCTTAAAGCAAGTCCTCTGATGGAAACTGACCGACTTGCAGATACTTGTGAATGAATTAAAATAGTCTTGCTAAAAGCTTCATTTTGGTTTTCCAGTGACTTCTGTTTTGTTCCACCATCTTCAGTACAATCAGAAATGCTAGACATTATATAGGAAATAACTAATTCAGTGAGATGTTCACCAAATTGATAAAGTGAAGTATCATAGTTAATGTTTCTTAGAGGCTGCTTTGATTCATATTTTTTCCTTAATGGTGTGGAAACAGTAAATACTTTTTCATCAAGAGGACCTTAAAATAGAAAACATTACTATTTTTAACATGCATTAAGAGAAAATGTTGAGCATTCAAAATACTAACAACATTTTATACATGAATTTTACCTAATTGAAGAAATAGAAAAACCTAGTCAAGAAATTTCAGAACTGAGTTCTCTTCATATCTCTATTTCCCATTGGGACCTTACTTCAGCCATGAAGTTAAGAAAACAGTCTAACAGAATTCAGATCTCTAAGTGCTGGTTTCTTCCTTGTATAGCTATGTTTCCAGCTTTAAAAGCTGGAAATTCTGAAATGATTTTCAGCTTTAGCTACAAAGCCCTAGCGTGATTCCTGTGATGACTACAGACCTCATATAATTCTTGAAAATATTTTCAGCTGTTTATCTAATTATCCAGTATGGGACTATATAGTATAGAGCAAATTGAACTGGATGAAATTGCTGATGTTTGACATTTTTTTGACACACAAAATGGTTATTTCATATGGTTCAACCCAATATATGCATGTACATATTCATAGAAAGGGAGTGCAGATATCCTATTTGTAAACATGGGTTTGGAGTGTTGTACTTAAAAAGAACTTAAGTCATAGCACTGGAACATGAACACAACAAGATGTTTAATGCCATTGTTCTTATAAACTCATCAATGACTGCAAAGAATTTAACTGTATATTTCAAAAAGAAGTTGGATCATTACAGTCAACTATGTATAAAGTCTGACTGTAATTTAAGAAGTCATTTTTTTTAGAAAAGCATGTGAAAAAGAAAACCCTCTTTGAACTTCTATTTGAGAATTGCCTGTTGAGCAGCTATATGTCCCAAGCAAGACAACTGATTTCATCATATCATAGGCAAACCACATGCCCAACCAAAATATCTCAATTTAAATTATACCCATTTAATTTCATCTGTTGCCAGCAAAAACTGAACAATACTCCTCCAAATAACAATTAGGTAAATGTGCTCAACATTTTTTTTTCTTTTAGCACACTGACCAGTTAAAAAACACATAGTTAAACAGCCATCCCAAATCCAAGGCTATTTTCAGAGAAGCAATGAATGCAGCTTCTTGGATGTGAGGTGACAAAACTCATTGCCTTTTTTTCTCTAAAATGATGCCAACTTCTTATAAGTCATCCCCCACTCACCTCTGGTTTCAAAGTTCTTGAAATGTGTGATCACAGCTGTAGTAACATATCTTGCTACTAGATGGATTTCTTTTGGTCCCAGTTCCTGATCTGCAAAAGCAATGACTTCAGCTTCTTCAGGAGGTTCTGGTTTCTCTAACTTTGGGTACCTATCTTTCCACTTTTCCAATAAAGTGAAATCTTCTCCACTTGCTACAAGGCTTTGGTTTTCTTCTTTGATTTTAGAGTTGATTCTTTTTTCCCATATTTTAAGCAAACTTTTCTCATCCTCTTCTTCTTCAGACATAGACAAAGGCCCTTCCTTTGATACAAAAAATGGCTTCATTGTTTCTATACTTTTATTAGAATATGGGATTTGACTTGGAAGGCCATAACTTAACAGCATGGTATTGACAATATTTTCTGCAGCTATACCTATTTTGAGTGGAGAAATGGTTGTCTGTATATGGTTTGGCTTAACTGGCTTGGGGCACTCATAGTGAAGAACTTTTGGATTTTCACCTTCCATTTCTGTGAAGGACATGGGGTGCTCTGGTGCTGCTTGCACAGTGTCATTGGATTTCTGAAGTGGTTTTGGTAATGGGAGAGAGCTGTTTCCTTTCACGGCTTGTTCAAAGTGGCTAAGGCCTTGGGCTTCTCTTCTAGAATATAATGGTTTAAGTTCTGATTCGAGCCCTTCCAATGGCTCTGTGGTTTTAAGTGTATCTCCTTCAGGGTATCTGACATTTGAAGGTAGATTAGAAGAAGCCTTCTCCTTTACTTTTCTGTCTTTCTCTGAATAAAAAGATAAGCCAGGGATTTGTGGAAGATCATCCCCGCAGCTAATTCCCTTTGACTCTGAAGTGAACATTCCTATCCCAGTTGCAGATCTGGGCCAGCTGGCAGTGTAGGCATTTTCGGCTACTTTGAGCAGATTTTCCTTTGGATGGCTTTTGATCATCAACTCATAGAAATGAGTACACTGGTCCATCAGTGTGCTGATGATCTGACTTGCCACAGTGTTTTTTTCAAATATGCTTATTGAAGAGGGTTCCATTTGGCATTTTCCTTTGTCTACCGTGTTCTTAATTATACCAAGCATGTCACTGACAGTATTAGCAGTGTAAGTAAGCAGTTCTAAATGGAGCAAGTGAAGCTGTCGAAGGGTATTATAGTGCATGTTCTCCTGGGAAATCATACTACATGATTTAGATCCATTAGGAAACTTATTCCGTGGTTGTAACTTGGGCAATATTGTTTTCATGAATGGCTTCTGTTGGACAGCAAAAAAGTTTTCAATAGGTATTTTCACAATTTCAGAAAAAGCATATGTAGAGATATGTTTAAATTGTAGGTCTGCAAATGATTCTAAGGTGTTCAGAACCCCTTCCATGAGCTCTTGAGCAATTTGGTGGCTAGAGCCCTCATATAGTTTGTCTTTCAGCTTTGTGTTATAGATTGGTATATTGTTGAGGTTGTTTGTTCTTAAGGAGCCAACTTGACTTCTAGCTGCAGTTTCTTTCTTGCTGTCTAGCATTTCTTTACCATCTGTTATGAACATCTGAGTCATGAAGTACACGTCTAATTTTTCTAATAGCTTTTTAACAATTTCCTGACCAAATATACTAATTTGTGCTCGGGAATCCTCAGCTCCAGAAGCAGCTCTTTTAAAGTTATGGCACCTGCTTTCATAAGCCTCAAGAGGTGACAAATTTAAAAGTGAAACAGATTGTTCTAATTCCTTTGTTTTCACTAAAATTTCATTCAGAACAGACTCAGCTATCATCAATAGCTTGTATTTTTCATTTCCCATGTCATTTGATTCTGTTTGCCATTCATCAAACATTTGTGTAAAAATACCTTCTTTAGGGAAGATTTTCCCTAGCTGGGAAGAAACATTCTCCAAAGAGAAATGGACTTCTGGATTTGCAAGAGAGATTGTCCTAAAATTCCTCTGTGAAAGTTTGAGGTCATGTAAGTGTGAGCCTTTTATCTGGTCAGCTGAATTGTCATTTTTCGTAGCATATAATCCCTGCAAAACTGCATTAACTGTTTTACTTGCTGTCATGATTTGATCAGAAGTTAAAGTGCCTACATTTACCATTAGTCTATTTTGCCTCACCTTTTGAAATTCATTCACAATTTTTTCCAGGATATTGCTTACTATATCCTTGGCATGCATTTTTAATTCTGCAGTAGGGAGTTTTGTTCTCACCAAGGAGTTTTTGGCATCCCCTGCTGACAGCAGGTATGGCAGACCAATGGCAGTACTGGATCGACTGCCTCTGAAAGTCTTCTCTCTAGGACTTAACTTGGATTTACTTTTGGCTTTAGCACCACTAGGTTCTAGCTGTGGTTTTGTTCCAAATTTAGGCAAAGAGATAACTTCTGATTTTGCTTTGAAATTTGTTTTAAAACTTATATTAGGGCTGTCTTTGAGATTAGTATTAGAACTGCATGGCCTCAGAGATTGCATTCCATCAGACTGATCTTTAGGGGACAAATTCTCTTCTATATTCAGCAAAACAAAATTTGTGATCTTTTTGAGAACCTTTTGGACCAATTCTTCGCCCACTCGAAATGGAGAAAATTGCAATAAGGTGTTTTCCAAAGAAGTGACACTTCTAATGCCTGTGTAAGGACAAACTCGTAGTATTACATGTTCAGGGGGAACACTTCTTTCTGCTTGTTTTGATTCCTGAAAACTTGATGGATTCGATAGTAATTCATCATAGCCAGATGCTTCCAATTCTCCCCTGGTCTCCTTCTTTTCATATAAGGATGTCATTACTATTGAGAACATTTTTCTGGAAACACTTTCAACTATGTCATTTGCAACACTGCTTATATGTGACTGCAAGGTTTTTTTCCGTGCTGATGTTTTCATTTTAGAATCAAATGTAAAGTGGGGGGGTTCAGTAAATGGAGGCCAATGGTCTATATCTTCCATTACCCTCTGATACACCTTCTTTAAAATTTCCTTAACTGCACTTAACAAAGCAACTTTTTCCTGTCTAGAGTCTCCATTTCTAAATATTTCTTCCAAAACCCTTCTCAGGTTTTCTGCTTCTGATATAATTTGGTTTTGATATGGGTATTTTGAAAAAAGAGACAATTCAGTGTTGTCATCCATCTTATTTTGACCCGGCAATATTTCATTTTGTACAACTAGTTGTGTAAACAGGCTAGGATTCTGCTGTGAGTAAAACTTAGTTGCCTTCAAAGATATTTTATCATGTAAATTCCTTAAGATGTTGTTGACAGTTTCACTCGCAATTATGTTTTCTTGGAATGAAGTATTGCTTGGATATGAATACATCTTTTGGATTTCTAAATCTATGTCATTTTTTATGAGCATCAAAATGGTACTGGCGATTATGTCAGCATATTCCCTAAGACAAGCTTGTGATATATGAATTGCAGGTCCATGTTTTTTCCTGTATTTAGCAAATGTGTCTTCTGTGACCTCTTGACTGAGAACGGTTCTAGCTGTTGAGATTTCTAGGATATTCACATCTGATGGCATTTGGTTTGCTTCAAGAAATACGCTGTTGTTTTGTTTACAATTTGTAAATTCTGGGCCAGCGTATGTTTTTTCTGTAGTCTGAGTATCAAGAGTAAGTAGCAAATCTATTCTTTCTGTGGCAAAAGATTTTAATCTATTAGAAATGGCTTTAGTAATAAAGTGAACACTTTCCTCACATGGGTCAGCAAATTTCTTGGCATCTTGTTTTTTAAGTACAGTTGTCTGATAATCATCAGAATAAACTGATTTCAGCTGTACATCTCTTCCCTTTCTTGCAAATAGAAATCCCTCCCTTTTCTCCTCATTCATTGAGTCTGTAACAGTAGATCGTTGATGCTCTGCTTTGGGAAATGAAGAAAATGCCAGGGGCAATTTCAGAGAAATAGAATCCTTTGCATTTACGCCAAGCATGATAGCAGAAGTGAGATTTTGAAGAACAATATCCACCATATCATTGGAAATCATTGTGACACACGACTTAGGAACTAAAAGCATTGGAACAGCTTTATTTGCATACTTGGGGTTTGTTTCAGAGTTTGCTTCTAAATGTTTCCCACTTATGTTAAATTTATTAAGAGTGGATGCAGTAAGTAGGAGATTATTCTCGTCCAGTGTTTTCTCACAGATGTCACTTAAGATACCCTGGATGGTATCTAGTATTTGAAATTGAAGTTTTTTTTGATAATCACTTTTATTGAACAGCTTTCCAACAATATCTTCTGGCTGACCTGAATCAATCTCTCTGTCAAATAGGTTTTTTTCATATTTGCCTTTAGTGGACACAATACTTAACACTGTGTTAACAATCTGGCTTGGGATACTGCCAGAAACCACAATATTATGGATTAAGAATGGACTTTTTATTTCTTTATCTAACTTATGTTTGATTCCTTGTAAAATTTGTCTAGCCACTTCTGTTGCATATGAATTTAATTTATAGGCTGTCAGTTGACACATTGATGTGGACTTTCCTGACTTGTTATGATCCGCTGAGCAATAAGAAAATTGATCACCAGAATATGAATCTTTGGTTGATAGCCATGGTTGGCTGGAAGCAGTCTCATCCTCCTGTAGAGGCAAAGCCATTGGAATTGTGAAATTGATGTGAGGACAAAAGAGAGCTTTCACTTTGGAAGTAGCAAATGTTGCTAAATTTGTTAATACTGACTGTATAATATCTTCAACTACATTCATTTTGGTCATTTTACCACGACTAAATGTGGACCGAAATATACATGGATTTCTGTCCAGTATGGTAGACTGGAGAGAGGCCTTTTCTCCACTGTCATATTCAGGAAAAGAGACATTTGCTGGACAGGTGATAATGTTAGTTCTATTTTCACTTGCATTTCTATCTGTCATGACAGCAGAATAAAGTTTTTGAAGTATGGTTCTAACAACATTATCTGCAACAGCAGTTACATCTGCCTCAGACACTAAAGGACCCATTATTTTATCCATAGATTGCAATGAATTTTGAGCAACTGGCTTATCACCAGGATGAGGAATGTCACATAAAGGGGACTGGGAGAGAGTAAGCACATTTAATTGATCAATTAAGTCATTCTGAAAAATTTCATTCAAAATATTTCTTATAATGGGTACAACTGGGGACTTTTCTGGTTCTTTGAGTTCTACTTCAAATTTTTTAAATGTTCTTTCTAGCTCCCATTGTGGAAGAGATTCTGATTTAGTTTCTTCTGTTGGTCTTTCCTCTCCAGCACTTTTTTTCTCTGTATCTACAGGATCTTCTAGGTAGGACTCTGGGTCAGCCCCTCCTGGAAGAAAATTTCCATAGGTTGGCCTGTATCTATAATTTTCAATCCCTTGCTTTTCTGGTTCAGTTTCATTAAATACATGAGGAGGCCCCGCATCTAAAATTAAATTGACTAGATTCTTAAGCATTTCTTTCTCCTGTAGTGGCTTGGTGATGCCTGTTTCCAAATCTAGTGAGTTTACATTTAATTCCGTTTGAATAGCCTTCAAAATAGTACTTGATACTTTCTTTGCATGCATGTATAAAGCAGACTGCAGTTGTTTTTCATGTGTGTTTGCCCAAATGTTGAAACTTTCACTTTCCCAGTACCTCTTGTTGCTCTTTTTATTTCCATTGATAATGGTGCCCAGAGTTTCTAAATTTCTTTTGGCAAACCCTTTCAATTTAGTAAAAACCATTTCAAAGATATCAGAAGCCATGACTTCCAGTTTATTTGGGTACTCTTCTTTTGTGGTCCCTGTTTTGGGAGCGGTTGTCTTTCCGTTGTTGTTAGTCACCTCTTGACTACTTGGCTGGATCATACTGGACAACATGCTGGCGATTATGTCAGAGCATCTGCCCATTTCCTCAATAAGCAAAGCAAATGATAGGCTGTCAGTATCAATATAATCTGAGATAGCTTTAAATTCTGAATTTGTGAAAATGTGATCCATCTCAGCACTACAGAATTTTCTAATGATACCTTCTAGAATTGTATAAGAAATGAGCTGAATATTAGACTGTAATGCAGTGGTCATTCTCAAATTCTCCTTGATCCACTCTCTGTTTTGTTCATCAGATAGTGGAGAACATGGAGAGTATCCTATGAGTTTGTGTAACATGTCACATAAGGTATCCCCAATTCTATCTAACACTTGCAGTCTGGTACATCTGTGAACTTCCTCTTGCATATGAGGGCACTGAGAAGGCACACGTTGTTTTTGCTCAATCTCAGCAGTTTCATACGAGATTTTAGACCTTAGCTTATCTGAAGGGAGCAGAATATTATTTTTACCTGTATTTCCACTTAGCAATTCACAAATGCAAGTTGCTAATGAACTTGTCATAATGTCATTATTTAGCTTTGTGACAATAGAGTCTAATTCCTTTTCACTGTCAGCAAAAACTCCTGTATCTATAAAGTCTTTGGGAGGGCCACAGTTTCCAAGCTTTAGATTTTTCTTATTGTATTTGAGTTCTTTCTGGATAGCATCCAAAACAATTTTTACAACTTTAGTTGTGTAAGTACTAAGGTGAGATTGAAATGAAGATTTCTTGTCAGGTTTAGGTTTTGGATGATCAGCATGGCTTTCTAGTTTAAAGCAGTTTTTTAATTTTGGACAAATAAATGAGCTCAGCTTCTTAAAAACTGTGTAAGTGATCTTATCATTAATGTGAACTACAGGTTCAGGTGTTGATTCAGTTTCTTCAGGTTCTAACCAGGGATCTTTTGTAGGGTCTATGCCAGGTACGGATAAACATTTCATATTCCTTTTTCTCTCAAGCCATATTTTTAATGGCTCTTTATTTGTTATGTCAGCATTATCTAGAGAAGTTTGAGGTACTGATGAAGAATGTCTGATAATGTGACTATAAGCTATGTGAAGTATTTTTAATACAGCATCTACAATTTCTTGAGCTACTATTTGGATTTCTGATGCAGAGAACATCTGGTTCATCCATTCTTGACTGGACAGATCTTGTGAGCTTCCTGATGTAAGAAGTGGAACTTCCTTATTTTTATAACCTGAGTGATCAGAGGGCCCAGAAGATAGGTCTTGGAGCATCTGTGCTAAAATACTTGTAATTATATCTTCTGAGGCTTTTTGTATTTGATGCTTTTCATCTTCACAGAAAAGAAAAAGGTCTCTATTCAAACATGGCTTGTCCTTAAAAAGGTCCTTATTATTAAAACCCGAGAGGTCCGTCTTTAATCCCCAATTGTGATATGCTACTTCGTCTTGATAAGTAGGCTTTGTATGTAAGTTCATATTTCTTTTGTACTTCAAATCAGCATTTTCCCTTGTTAACCAGCGATCAGGAACCTGTTCTTGTAATTTTGCTTTTTCATCTTTGATTGACGAAATCAGTACATTTTCCACAATCTTGTCTATTTCTTTATTTTCATCTTCAGAATAAAGAACCATGCCAGGAACATTAATGGGTGGAAAGAGGCATCCATGTCTAGGATCATAAGCTACTCTGGTACTGCTGAGTCTGTGCCCTTCTTCAGTGCCAGAAGGACTACTCAGTCTGGGGTGTCTTCTCTTTTGGACATCTGTTTTTGCTGGTTTCTGATGTAACTGAGCCAAGATATCATCAAGCAGATGAAGGATGATCATTGTTTCCTCAGATGCAATGAGTATCTCATTATTAAGTCCAATTTGTATATAACTTAGTATAGTGTTGATTGCTTCTTCTATATAACCAACCAGAGAGGATTGGGAAAAAATATTTGACACCAAGTTTTGTATGTCTTCTTTGCTAATTAGATTGGTGGCATAAGGTTCAGCACTGGATTTACTTTCACTGGGTCTCTGAAGGAATGCATATGTTGGATCTTTTTGGTGTTGCTGGTAAGCAGGTTTGGTAGTGATCTCAAGATGAGCAAGTTCATTTTGCTTAGAAGATGCAAGAGATGTCAGCTTTTCTAAAATCACATGAACCATATCCTCTGCAATGCCACTCATGTTCTCCATAGTATAAGGTGGTGAAGCTTTTGAAGTTTTTTCTTCTGGAGAAATGAAATGTTCCCCACTGGCTGGTAAGTCTGATTTAAAGTGAACTGACAAATTTTCTTGTGAAAATACCTCAGTACATTTTTTCTCAACTGCAGACTGTAGCTTCTCAAGCACATTTTCCATAATTTCAGCAGCTGCTGAGGAGATATTGACTTTGGAGAGCAAGCCTCCTTTGTCAATGTCAGTTTGATCAATCAAAGTTTCAGCCGTAACAGAAGCAAGAGTGGGGATGGTCTTGGTTAACTCAGACACCATTTCATGAAAAATATTTTCTAAAATCAACTCGGATTCCTCTTTGAGGTGATATTTAAAGTTATCAAAAACATTCTTTAACTCCTGCATCTCATTTACAACTTTTGCTCTTTCATCAGAAGATGGCGGCTGTTTTAAGGCATCTATTTCAGTGATAGCATCTTCAGATTTCTTTGTGCCTGTTTCAATTGGTGCAGAAAGGTGAGTATCGGATTTACTGGTTTTAGGTTTAGGGGATTCAGTAGTTTTATTATATTTAGGTTCAGAGGCTTTATGTTTTCCTTTTCTGTGATGTTTTTTCCCCATTACTCTTTTTTCTTTGTGGGCAGATGGTTTTACAGGTGTCGCTGGTTGTCCTATTGACCTGTCAACTGTGTCTGCACAGGCCTCTGCTTGAAATGTCTCTGCCTGAATACATGTTTCATATAGAAGCATTTCACTGCACGTGCTACAGCAACTCACACTATTTGAAGAGAGGGTAGAGTCATCAGGCATAGGGTATATAATATTTTGCAACCTTTCTTCATATTTTGTGATGGCTGGATATAATATACTGGTCACTGCAGCTACAACCCAAGTCATTATATTATGAACTATACTGTTCAGTTCTTCTGAAGTTACCTGGAAAGGAGGTAAGCAAGACACAAAGGAAATCACATATGGATTTACTCTATTGTAGGGACAGGGGCTAACCTTTAATTCCTTGTGTCAAACAATGCATAGCTGGAATCTAGACATGGTGTATAGTGAGAACATAGGAAAAGATCTTAGAATAAGAGATTAATTTCAAATTGGTTTATTCTCTATAGCTGTGATTTGTTCTTTGAATATGATTCCCTTTGATTCAAATTCAGACATTGGAACATCGATTTTGAGCATTTATTGCTGAGCACTAATGTCTTCCTGGTTAAAAAAAAATAGCCAAGTGGGTGTCTAGGCTCATAGAAAACGATTGCTCTGGCAAAAACTAAGACTGTTGATGATCCAAGCATTATTTCTTAAAAATACAAACCAGATTACCTTTGACAGTCTATTTCATGAAACAGATTTGCAGTCAAAACATTTATATGCCTTTGCAGAAAGAGCCTCCTTTTGTGTAGACATCTGTCCAGCTAGGAGGTAAGGGTGAAAAAATACCACAGCAGAAGGGTCAGCCCGTGTGGCCCACTGGTTGCTGCCTTCCTCTGTCAGTTCACTGTGTTTTTATGCAGGCAGATGACTACAGCTACTTGTTAAGGTTTAATGAATAGTCAACAATTAGCACTAATGATTTAGTGGAAATGAATAGGCTTTGGGTCCACCAAAAGATTATCAGCGCAAACTGTCTTGGAGAGGGAGGCAGAGGATAGTTCACATTAATCTTGGTCAAAAACGCTGAGCTAGAACTGGGATGGACTCAGAGGGCCAGAAGGCTGGGCAGTAGAGGGAATTTGGGGGTCTCCTTCACTGTGAGCTGAAGTATAAACCCAGGGAGCAGACCTGAATGACCTTTTTCTCTATCGTTAACTGCAGTCACTGTCACAGCTTAGACTGGACTGGGGGCAAATGCAAACTGCACCTGCAGAACTCTGTATGTGTTTATGTACTTCTCATTGCAGAGGTATTTTGGGAACATAAGAATCCTCCTGCCTATAATAAAATAGTATTTTTTAAGTTATTGTTGCCCTCAAGACAGCCAGACCAAGAGTGCATACCTTCTGCAGAAACTCTTATTTCTTAAAGCTGTGGATACAAGTCAGTGGCAGCAAAAGCTGGATGCCTGGCATTCAGGCTATGCATTGTTCTATATCCTGGCATTTGGGCACCAGATACCCTAGAATGTGGTTGTTGCCTCCCAGTTACCTCCAAAGTTGGCTTCCAGATTGTTCAGGTTTAGGCCAGTATTCAGTGAAAAGTCAACACTTTGTCAAATGTAGCATATCTCTCCTGATCCATTAGAGAAGGTTTAAGAACCACTTCAGATAAAGCCGTTTTTTTTTCCACTCTAATTCCCAAATCTTTTAATGCATTTTTATTGTGATTAAATACACAGAACATAAAATGTACCATTTTACCATTTTAAAGCATACAGTTCAGTGGCATTAAGTATGCTCACAACGTTATGTAAACATCACCACTACCTAGTTTGCTTAATGCATTCTTTGTCACCTTTTGCCCTGACTAGAAAATGGCTATTGAGTTTGAAAAACATAGTTTGGAATAACAACATATGGTCGAAAAACATTTCTTTTACATAAACATGTCCTGATCAAACACTTCTAAGAATAACAGCTAACCATTAATAGGTAAGTTACTTACCTTTTTAGTCTAAATTGGTCCAGATCTGTTCTAATACATATGAGCTAAGAATTTCAACATATATTATTTTCTTAATACCAGAGAAAATGTACAGAAGACCTACATTATTACTCTTAAGGTAGTTGAGAGGGGCATTTTCAACCTTGATATATAAAACAGGGGCATTCCTAAAGTTTTTAATGAAACGGAATGTGATAAATAGAATCTGATTTTCAGCTTATTTCCACTATACTATTAAACCAAGAAATATTCTTTTGATGCCAGTATATCTAGGTCTTTGTGTTTGTTGCACGTTCTCTGAGTTGAGCAGGTGTATGTGTGAAAGAGTGTGTGTGTGTGTGTACTACTCCCCTGAACCCCTCTTGTGTTCATGATTCCTCTGTCTAGCCTCAGAGTTGGGGCTGATCAAATTCACCCTCATCTTTGCCTAGTCCAAGTTGGAGTTCTCAGGTGACCGGGTCCCTTCTTTTGAAGGAGTACCATCCTAAGATTTTTCTTACTCCAGGGAAAATTAGGAGACATATCCAGGCTGTCTCACATCCTGGCTCACATCCCCAAGGGACAGGATGCTCAGCCCTAAGCCAGATCTCAATGGTCTGCAAAGGCATTTCCCTTTATGGCTTCCCATTATGGAGCAGGTTTGTGGTATTTGATGTTTTTCTCATGATAACTAAACCTCCGAATGCTCCTCCAATCTATCCTCCTGAGGCCCCTGCCCAAAAGGCCAATAACAGTAACTTTGGACCCCTGCAAAATTCAAGATTAACTGAGAGTGAAAGTGAAGAAGAGAAGGCAAAGAGGGAAACTGACTGATGTCAACAGATTATTTTGCTCATTATTTGATTCACAGACTTTTCTCTAACTTCATATTACAAAATATCCATAACATGTTGCTTTATCAGTGAATTTCATCATACATACTTTTTTTTGACAGCAATTTTGATAGTGGTGTTGTCTGAAAGGTAAAGAGAGATTGATTTTATTACTTCTGATCAATAATTTATGTAACTCCCTCCACCACCAATTCCTAAGCATTGAATCAGATTATTTCCTTTGTGCTTGGGAGATTTTTTTTCTCCTTAGCAATTCACAAAAAAGAATTAAGCTTTACTTTTTGTCTAATCCCCCTATTTAGCCTCCTACTTAGAGACTGGCCTGTGGGTAGGACATGCTCCATTACTCACAGGAGTAGAATAATAGCTGAATAAACAGTAGAATAGTAAACAGCTGCTGCATAAACTAACATCTGTCTGGTATTACTATTCATGAACCACTTAGTCATGTTTGTTTCAGAGTGAGTTGGGAAGAGCATGGTGTTGGGGAGAGAGGGGGTGGGCTAGTCCTTTCTGCTTACTCTGCTTGATCAGAGCTTCCTGATAACTTGTTTTCTGCCCACCTCCTCAAAACTCCTAGTCTTGTCCCCTCACCCTACAATAGGAAAAGATCCATGGATGATTCTTGGTAACAATGGATTAAAATAATGTGTTTCTGATCATATGCAATAGCAAATCAGAGGCAGCCCTTTTCTAGGTATCATAATATTCTACTCTATGTTTTTTCCTCTTTTCTACTTTATTTTTTTTAACTTTATTTAAGCTTTATTTAAACATATGATGTAACCCCACCACCCTCACCCAACCCCTCTTCCCCCCACCCCCCTCAGTTTGTTTTATGACATTAAGAGTCTCTTTTGGTTTTTCTCCCTCCCGATCCCATCTTCTTTCATTTTTACTTTTCCTACCACCTTAACTCCCACCCCCGTTGCATCTCCACTTCCTCATATCAGGGAGATCATGTGGTAGTTGTCTTTCTCCAGTTGACTTATTTCGCTAAGCATAATACGCTCTAGTTCCATCCATGTCGTCGCAAATGGTAAGATTTCATTTCTTTTGATGGCTGCATAGTATTCCATCGTATATATATACCACTTCTTCTTTATCCATTCATCTGTTGATGGACATCTAGGTTCTTTCCATAACTTGGCTATTGTGGACATTGCTGCTATAAACATTCGGGTACACGTGCCCCTTTGGATCACTACCTTTGTATCTTTAGGATAAATACCCAGTAGTGCAATTGCTGGGTCATAAGGTAGCTCTATTTTCAATTTTTTAAGGAACCTCCATGCTGTTTTCCAGAGTGGTTGCACCAGCTTGCATTCCCACCAACAGTGTAGGAGGGTTCCCCTTTCTCCACATCTTCGCCAGCATCTGTCATTTCCTGACGTGTTCATTTTAGCCATTCTGACTGGTTTGAGGTGGTATCTCATTGTGGTTTTGATTTGTATTTCCCTGATGCCCAGTGATGTGGAGCACTTTTTCATGTGTCTGTTGGCCATCTGGATGTCTTCTTTGCAGAAATGTCTGTTCATGTCCTCTGCCCATTTCTTGATTGGATTATTTGTTCTTTGGGTGTTGAGTTTGCTAAGCTCTTTGTAGATTTTAGATATAAGCCCTTTATCTGATATGTCATTTGCAAATATCTTTTCCCACTCTGTCAGTTGTCTTTTGGTTTTGTTGACTGTTTCCTTTGCTGTGCAAAAGCTTTTGATCTTGATGAAGTCCCAATATTTCATTTTTTCCCTTGCTTCCCTTGCCTTTGGCGTTGTTCCTAGGAAGAAGTTGCTGCGGCTGAGGTCGAAGAGGTTGCTGCCTGTGTTCTCCTCAAGGATTTTGATGGATTCCTTTCTCACGTTGAGGTCCTTCATCCATTTTGAGTCTATTTTCGTGTGTGGTGTAAGGAAATGGTCCAATTTCATTTTTCTGCATGTGGCTGTCCAATTCTCCCAACACCATTTGTTGAAGAGGCTATCTTTTTTCCATTGGATGTTCTTTCCTGCTTTGTCGAAGATTAGTTGACCATAGAGTTGAGGGTCTATTTCTGGGCTTTCTATTCTGTTCCATTGATCTATGTGTCTGTTTTTGTGCCAGTACCATACTGTCTTAATGATGACAGCTTTGTAGTAGAGCTTGAAGTCGGGAATTGTGATGCCACCAACTCTGGTTTTCTTTTTCAATATTCCTTTGGCTATTCGAGGTCTTTTCTGGTTCCATATAAATTTTAGGATTATTTGTTCCATTTCTTTGAAAAAATTGGATGGAATTTTGATAGGCATTGCATTAAATGTGTAGATAGCTTTAGGTAGCATAGACATTTTCACAATATTTATTCTTCCAATCCATGAGCATGGAACATTTTTCCATTTCTTTGTGTCTTCCTCAATTTCTTTCATGAGTACTTTATAGTTCTCTGAGTATAGATTCTTTGCCTCTTTGGTTAGGTTTATTCCTAGGTATCTTATGGTTTTGGGTGTAATTGTAAATGGGATTGACTCCTTAATTTCTCTTTCTTCTGTCTTGTTGTTGGTGTAAAGAAAGGCAACTGATTTCTGTGCATTGATTTTATATCCTGACACTTTACTGAATTCCTGTACAAGCTCTAGCAGTTTTGGAGTGGAGCCTTTTGGGTTTTCCACATATAGTATCATATCATCTGCAAAGAGCGATAGTTTGACTTCTTCTTTGCCGATTTGGATGCCTTTAATTTCTTTTTGTTGTCTGATTGCTGAGGCTAGGACTTCTAGTACTATGTTGAATAGCAGTGGTGATAGCGGACATCCCTGCCGTGTTCCTGACCTTAACGGAAAAGCTCTCAGTTTTTCTCCATTGAGAATGATACTTGCCGTGGGTTTTTCATAGATGGCTTTGATAATATTGAGGTATGTGCCTTCTATCCCTACACTTTGAAGAGTTTTGATTAGGAAGGGATGTTGCACTTTATCAAATGCTTTTTCAGCATCTACTGAGAGTATCATATGGTTCTTGTTCTTTCTTTTGTTGATGTACTGTATCACATTGATTGATTTGCGGATGTTGAACCAACCCTGCTGCCCTGGAATAAATCCCACTTGGTCGTGGTGAATAATCCTTTTAATGTACTGTTGGATCCTATTGGCTAGTATTTTGGTGAGAATTTTCGCATCTATGTTCATCAAGGATATTGGTCTGTAATTCTCTTTTTTGATGGGACCCTTGTCTGGTTTGGGGATAATTCATTGCCTCTGCTTCAACAATGTGCAATTCATCCTTTGCACCAGCTCCTAAACTAACCGTTCTTAAAGATAACTGGTGCTCATTTTCATCATTATCCACCTTAAAGTGATAATCCTTGTCAGCCTTTAGTTCACAACCGAAAAGATAGTTCTGGGGCCTCAGGGGACTCATGTCCATGTCCATCGAATCTTCCATGGGGTGGTGGCTCGCACTTAGGTGGGAGAGAAGGCGGACGGAGATAAACGACTACTGTTCACAGAACAGCCGCGCAGGACGGAATCACACCAGGGACTCTACTTTATTTTTAAAAAAGTTTTCATTTATTTATTTGTCAGGGAGAGAGAGAACAGGAGCACAAGCAGGGGGAGTGAAGGGCAGAGGGAGAAGCAGGCTCCCCGCTGAGCAAGGAGTGGGATGGGACCATTTCAATCTCAGGACACTGGAATCAAGACCTGAGCCAAACATAGATGCTTAAATGATTGAGCCACCCAGGCATCCCTTTTTCTCTTTTTTAAAAGTTTTTATTTTAGGGGTGCCTGGGTGGCTCAGTGGGTTAAAGCCTCTGCCTTCGGCTCAGGTCATTATCTCCGGGTCTAGGGATCGAGCCTCCGAATGGGGCTCTCTGCTCAGCAGGGAGCCTGCTTCCTCCTCTCTCTCTCT